>JAPYZE010005961.1:0-13002 GCA_030522805.1 Leptomastidea abnormis | reverse complement strand
TGAATAAATTAATTATTTATATTTAAGTTAAAATACTGCAGTAGTAACAAATATCAATAAATTGTTTATAATTAAGACCGCAGCATTTAGAATATAAGTATTATAAACAATCCTAATTACTGCGCGCTTCTCCGTGACGCGCTATCTAACCTCTGCTTGCGGCTATCAGCAGACAGCAGTGTTAGTTTCAATCCGGCTAGGTATCATATCTTGCATTGAAGCGAGCATTTCAGAATGAACGTTTTCTTTTATAAGTAGTTTCAGTATTTCATTGTGTTTAAAAAAAAAGTAAATAGAGAAAAGCATGTAAGAAAGTATAACATAACAGTAGGTATAGCAAAAAAAAATGGGAAGCTTGCTGTGGACAAGGTTTTGAAAGGTCTGTCAATTGCAGCTACTTCAAGAAAGTTCAATATCCAAGTCTACAATCAGGGAAAAAAAATAAAGTAAATATACAGATAAAAACCTGGACCTGCATCTATTTTAAGTTTAAAGAAAAGGATCTTGTCGAGTGAGTCTTAGATTGCACCCTAAAAGTGGCATTCCAGTCTCAAAGTTGCAATTACAAGAGAGTGTTATGAAATTATTTTAACGTACTGCAAACGTGGCACCTGGCAATTTTCCCGCAGTAATTGGTCGGTTTACCCTATTTCTACCATTGAGCAAGATAGTATTCCTTTAATAAATCTGAATGTTATTCTGTTGCCTGAAATAAAATCAAGAATTAAAATATTTTTTCCGTCCTCCAGCCGGGAAGCGCCAACTTCCCAGCCGCTGCCCGAAAGGAAGTGTTGCTTCCCGGCTGCTTCGGACGGAAAAGTCGTATACGCACCACGACAGGGAGTAAAGAAACCTCAGATCACCAAGTGAATATCCTGGGGATCTGGGACCTTCTTTACTTTCCCTGCCTAGGTGCGTAATATACTATTACTCTTAAAAAAAATGCAACTACCATCATCAAGGTTTTCCAAGAGCCTAATACTCGTAAATATTGCTTACAAGGTTTTTTACGTGTAATTTTGCGGTCAAAAGCTAACCTTGAAAAGACAATCTGTCGTGGGACAACTAACAGATATAAAATATTAAACTTTTTGATCGAAAAAATGAACGTAAGATCATATGCTCTACGCTAAAGCATTATCTATCATACAAAAAAAAATTAAAATTAAAATATTGTCAAATTCTTTTAGAATACTCTAAAGCAAGAATTTTTAAGGATGTCGACAATATTATAATTTCAGATTTCATGATATGATAGATAATGCTCTGCGGAGAAAAATATAATCTTGGATTTTGCTGAATATTACGTTATTTTATTTATTTTTTAATACCCTAATAAGGAACAACAGCGTGCTTGTTCCTCCGTAATTCTCGGTATTCCCTTATTCCTTTTTAGCTGTACTGGCCCTAGAGCTCAAAAAATATAGGAACCATCTAGAACAAAAATATAACTGTCGCAAATTTCAAATTAAAATATAATAATTTATTCAAGTTACATAATAAACTAAAAAACAGTTTTTCCTAATTTTCTCAAAAAATTATTTTAAAAATAGCTTGAAATTTATACCATTAAAAGTAAACAAAATCACAAATATTTTGTAAAAATTTCAACTAAATAGGGAAGAGCAAGGCGAACCGGCGTAAAAATAGTTTAGCAACTATAACTAATAAATGTAACATATTTATATATTAAAATATGCGAATAATTAAGTAAACATCTAATGAATAAGAATTCACAAGATTTTTATTTATCATTAGTTGTATTTTATATTAATAGCTGAAAAACAAAAGTCTACAAAATACGCCGGTCGTGGAGATTTTGCTCGAAATCTCGAGGCTGCAGGTTAGAAAAGGAGTCCGTTGGTAGCTGCCGACGAGAGCGGTCGTGCCGGCCGAAGCGCGCTATGCTGGTGCCGTGTATTAGCACGACTTCCCCCTCGTTCTGAGTCGGGGACTGCTATGGATTCCCTATGTTTTAATTATAATTTTTTGTTCGTTTTCTACGTTAATTCTGAACGTAATGTGCAAGATAAGTGACCTGTGTTAAATTCTATAGTGTTCAAATTAAATTGCGACGATTAAAGTGTTTATTGGATGATAATGTGACGATTATTAGGGTTTTTTGACGAAATCTACTTTTGATCAATTCTCTCCTTGACGTATATCTCATTTGATTTGTCTGTTTGTATCTAAATCAGTGTTGATCTTTCTGATACGACATGCATCAAGTTCTTTGCGTCATTATAAGTCGCAAATAAGTGTTATGATGTCGCGACATTATAAGTCGCAAATTAGTGTTATGATAAAAATAATATTCTTCTGAAGAATAATTCCTGCGGCAATATAAGCTGCGTATATATGATATGATGAATTTAAGTAATAATGTTATGATGAATATTACTCTTATTGTGTTATTATTGAGCGTGTATTGTAGTCACGACTCCGATCTAATGTTTATAATTTCTCCATAAGGTGAGAACATTTTTTCCGGGAAATCAGATCGAATTTTTCATTATATTTTGCTTCGTTATCGTAACGTCTTTAGTCACTGTCTTCGTATGAATGTAGATCTAATTTTCTTTATATTATTGTATTACAAGGGACTTCTAAATAGAGATTTTTTTCTCTCATAATGGTAGCCTTCTCCTTAGGTCTTGTGCCATATTTATTTATTTATTTATTTATTTATTTATTTCAAAAATTTACGGACGAATCCATTTACAATAAAGTATTACAATTAAAATTGATGTATTGACAGTGAGTTATTTGTGATATGATGTATTAATGATATTAAAAAACATTAGTAATATGCTCAAATATATATAAATTGCTATGATGATAATATAAATGTGTAATGCTTTAGACGTCTATAAAGTAGATCTCAATTAGAATTCAGGTAGATTTTGAGAGAGTATTAATACTTTTCTTATGGCTGAGGTAAGCCTATTGTTGTCCCTATTGTTGTACTACAAATCTAAGAATTAATGTTGTGTTTGTAATTATATGTACAATTCATGGAATTTATCTTTCTATATAAAATTGAACATAAATGGGATTCGTATAACAGATTAAATATAATAAAATTTCAAAATAAGAGTCAACGTAAACAAAGTCGTGCTGTATGAGTGCTGGCCTTGGGTCGGAAGGTGCTATATAGATCCCACTACTTGTGTTCCAGGATTGGCGCGTGTGGTTTGATTCAATGGTTTACATCGAAATTCCTCTTTCTTTCTATAGGTTTTGTTCCTTCTATTTATCATCGGAAATCTCATATTTTATTTCTTTTACCCTCTTTGCTTTTATCCGGATTTTCACAAATCCCTGGATGGAGGTTTAAATATTATATAAATTTATCTCTTGACTACTGACCTCTTGGGTCACATTTGACTTATTGATTGTAACTTAGTTCACGAATAATAATTCTCTATTGAATTTGCTTGTCTTATTAAAATACAAATATTCTTTAATTAAATTCAGATTCCCCCCAAAAAATACTAATCTGTTTGAAATTCCCGCTTTTATGGTTACATGAATTCGTTTCTTTTTTCTTATTGTTGATGCTTTTAGCATTATAGTCTTTGTTCCGTTCTAATCCTATTCCAGCCTATTAAAATCCCACCTCTCGTCTTATTTCGACTGCTATTGGCTGGTCGACATTAGGATTAGTGTTTAATAGGCTGTTAATCATCGGAGGTGGGATCCGGTGGATCATCCCCTTCTTCTTCTGGGATAGATCTTCTGGAAAATGCGATTTGGTCACTTGACACAAACACGTCAGGATGTTCATTTGAATAAGAAGAAGAAGTGCAGGTTAGAAAAGAAATCTGCTGATGATGCGCTCCGCCGCCACCAGAGGCGCCGCCACCGTCACCGCAAGACGTATGCTCCGACTTTTCCTGCAAAACCTAGCGTTTCTTCGTGCCGGCCCTGCCCCGCCTCTACGCTGAAGCTTGCCCCATTTTCATAGCATTTTCAAACGTCCACCAAATTATTTAAACAAACTGTTGAGCAAAACTGAAAAAAGCGCTTGAAGCTAAAGATTCAAGCTTTCAAACGCAGATAGTTTTCACTATAAAAAACATTGTTTTTTAGTTGTACTACGTCAATTTCGAAACAGTTCCACCTGTTTTTTGACTCCTCATTTTCAACTTCATTATTTATTAATACTATTAATTTTTTTCGTCTCAAAACTTTATCTAAAAATACTACAAGCATATCTGATTGAATTTACCCAAAAATCAAATTGTTTTATGCATCAGTAATAATTATAATGCCTAAGACGGTTTGACCCGCACTGCCGGTCGTGCCCCGCTCTCCCCTATACAGGCGTTCCTCGTTTTACGCGGTTTTTTTTCGGCAGTTTTCATTATTCGCGTTTGATGAAATGACACCTTCCCTCGTTATACGCGGTTTTTTGTTTTCATTATCCGCGGTTTGACTTTGAACTCATTCATGTCGACGATCGAATGTTATATTTTTTTTTTTTTTTTTTTAATAACAAAACCTTAAATGTACTTACGCGATTTTGATCATTGCCGTATAAATTTTTCGTATAAATTGTACAAAATATTTTATAAAAAAGTTATTAATAACTAACAGAAAATTAGTAAAAAAAAGAGATGACTCCAAAGCGAAAAAATAATTCTGACAAAAAGGCAGCTAAACGACATAGAAGTGTTATGACACTTGAAGACAAAATCAAAATTCTTGATAGTATTAGAAGAGGAGAGAAAGCAGCTGATCTCGCTTGACAATACAATGTAAGCATTAAGTTAAAATTATCGCCGGAAATTGTAAATCAAAGAGAACAAGCCGAATTCTCAAACGGTAATCAGATTGCACAAGAGGTTACAGAAATCGCACAGACAATTGACGCAGATGGTTTTCTTGACATGCGTGTAGCCGAAGTTTTGGAGTTGATTTCAGAAGATATCGACTTGACACCAGACGTCTGTTGCACCGTATGAGGAAGAGGATGAGAAGGAGACAGAAGAGCCATTACATTTTAATGTTAAAATAGTATCAAAAGGTTTAAATTTAATTCAAGAAGCTATTGAGCTGTTCATCTAAAACGATCTAATAATGACCCGTAGTATTACATTTAAACATGATTGCGAAGAGGTATTGCGTCCATATAAACAATTACAAGCAGATTTAATTCGTCGGGCAAAACAAAGCCTTGTAACTGATTTTTTTACTAAACAATAAAAGCGAATTTTTACAAAAAAAGTGAATTTTTACTATATATATTGCAAGTTGCACTCAAATTCTGTCCCCCGTGGAACGCATTAGTCATTTTCCCATTAGACTAATGCTTTTTTTACGTAGTTTTTTTACGCCGATTTTTTTTGGAACGTATTAACCGCGTAAAACGAAGAACATCTGTATATTAAAGTTGCCGAGTTACAGTAATAAAAAAAATTTTAGTTTTTTGACAATAACTTTAAAACAGTATATTTTGCCAAAAAAAAGTAAAAAAAAAGCAAAATATGAAGCATTTTTTTCTCTACAAGATCCAATTTGAAAACAAAATATTTATTTTCACCATGTTAAAATCATTAATAACTAACTTTGCCGAAACTAAAAATGAAAAAAAAAAAATAAAAGATCGCAATAAATATCAATTTTAATTTTTTTTACAAAATTTACATTAAAAAATAAATAAAACAAACTTCGTCCGCCAAAAATCGAATTATAAGAACATTTTCTTGTCACATTTAAAACACTAATTAGTTTTTCGTTAATAAGTAAAATACTACATCACCTAAAAAAAAAGTAAAATAGAGCATTTTTGCTCTACAAAATCAAATGGGTTTGAAAATGAAATATTAACTTTTACTATGTTAAAATTACAAAAAATAAATTTGACAAATAATTGAAATAAGAAAAAAAAACAATAAAAGATCGCAAAAAGAACAAAAAACGCTGCTAACTAAATTAGCAGATTTTTTTCTCAAAGAAATCCCAATTATTGAAAAAAACTTATTCATTCACATTTAAAAATCTGGTAATCGATACACTTACACACACACATATACACCCTCAAATACACGCGCAGGGCTGGCAGATGACATTTAATCCTGGTCGGTAGTAAAGTAGTAAAACTCCATCGTCATAAGCGACTAAAAAAAAGGTTATCAAACATTCAAAATAACTATTTCTCTCATCTAATAATCCACCCAAGTTTTCCCCAGATAACCCCACAAATCTGGGGGGCAGCAAAGTCAAGCTCTAAAGGACTACACATGCTATCCTCCAAGTCATTATTAGAAATCTAGGCGCAGCATGACCACACTAAGCTTTGCGTTTGCATGGTTAATAGCTATAGAGATAGCTTGTGTCCTCTTCGAGAGCTTGGCCTTGCTGTGCCCCGGGTTATCTGGAATAATATCTTGAGGGATAGCTTGTGTAGTCCTTTCGAGCTTGACTTTGCTGCACCTTAGGTTTGTGGGGTTAATGGCTGTAGGGATAGCTCTAAGCTTATTTTCATTTTGGATCCTTAGGTTATTAAATTGTTAATATTCAACTGCATGCGTTATCAAATTTCGGGTGAGGACACGTACCCACCGTACCCACCTTTTCCGCCGGCTTTGTACACGCGCAAATACACATACACACTCATTCTATAACACGCATACAATTACTGCAAAAAAAGGTCTGGTTCAAAAGCCCTTTAACCCTTTCAGGGGTAGTGGGACATATATGACCCACCAATATTTTACTCGTTTTTTTTTTTTTTTTTTTTTAATATTTTTGATACCTTTTGCCTTATCTATTGGAATAAAAGTACTTTTAAGACTCTTGGATACCTAATTTATGAAATTTTGGCAGAAAATTGCAATAATTTATTCATTTAAATACTTGTTATAAACAATGAACATAAAAAAATGCTGTTTTTTTCATTAAAAAATCAGTTTCTCGGTTATAAATATTGCTACAGCTCTGAAATTTTTTTCACGTATTCACCATAATGTAAATTTATAACTTTTCAAAATTTTTCGTTACTTCGTTTTTTAAAAAAAATCTTTAAATTGCAAAAATCTTAAAATTCTGCCGTATTGGATCCACCATTTTAAATTTTGAAAATCTGACTTCAGATTCGTAATCAGCGACCCCTAAAACCTACGTTAACTAACTTTGGTCTAGATCTTTTTTTTTTTTAATTTTGTCTAACATATTGGGTCTACCATATGGAATTTTGAAAATCTGACGTTAGATCTGTAATCCTCGATCCCAAAAACCATTAAAGTCACTCTTACTTTTGACATGTGTTAAGGAATAATGTGACCCTGTAAGGGTTAAAATTATTCTCAAAATGTAATATTTTTGAATTTTTAATCAAAAAACACCCTTAATAAGGTCTAATTAGAAAAATTTTATAATCTCAATATGATATTCGTAAAGAGCAACACAGAAAACCATGAAAATGATATAAAACTTCACAAATTGAAATTTTTTCAAGAAACACTTGAATACGGTTTTTTTATTTTCTTGATAAATAAACTTTAATACTTAAATAAAAATGACAATAATGATCCCAAAAACACGAAAGAAACATCTACAATTAATATTAATAATTAAAATATTTAATATTTTAGAATTTTGATGAAAAATGAATTTTTGATTGAAAACACCCTTAAGATAGCTTCAGTGGCTCCAATACAAAAAATTGTAAAAAGATAAAAGGAGTTGAAATTGTAGAAAAGTGATTTACGAATCTCAAGCTTTAAGATGCTATAAAAAAAAATGAGGGTTGACGACGAATTTTTTAAGATTTTTAGATTTTATTATGGAGTCTTCAACACGCGTCTTATGAAATCGCTTACTCAATCGCGTAATCTAACACTGCATATATAAATATAAAAAGACCAAACTCGTCATAAAAAGTAAATACTTGTGAAATTTTTCACACAGATTACAATGGTTAAATTATTAGCCATCACGATAAATTATTAAGGAAATCAACAATTATCTCAACGTAAAATAGACGTAATCGACATAACTATAAATACTTTAATCTTTGTTTATATCATTAATATTGTGATAAGACCAGTTGATAAAATTTTTTAATTTCAATATAAAATTCGTAAAGAGCAAACTCGAAAACCATGAAAAAAAAAATAAAACTCAACAAATTGAAATTTTGTAAAAAATCATGTAAATAAAAGTTTTTTACATTTTTAGTAAATAAATTTTAATACTAAAATATAAATTACATTATAGTTACACAGGTCCATAAAAAAAGTATATTTACCTGGAAGGGAAACCAACCCTACCCTATATGTATTTCTGTATTAGAGATTTCAAAAAAGAATAGTATGATTTGATCAACATATGTATTTTTATGTAACTTAACCTGCTGAATCTAGATCTGCAATAAAAACCGCTGCTAACTGCATTAGCAGAATCCTTTCTCAAAGAATTCTGAAAAACAAAATTGATAATATTTTTTTAAACAGCACTTAAATAAGGTATTTTTTGATCTAAAACATCCTTAATAAGATCCAATTAACGAAATGTATTAATTTAATTACGATATTAGTAAAAAGCGACCCAGAAAACTATAAAAACAATATGTAGTTCCAAAAATAGAAATTTAAAAAAAAACACTTGAATAAGGTACTATTTGATCAAAAACACCCTAAACAAGGTCTAACTAACAGTATTTCTTGATTTCGATGTAATATTCGTAAAGAGCAACCCAGGAAACCATAGAAACGATATAAAACTCAAAAAATACCTCACTTTTATTGCAGATCTAGATTCAGCTGGTCAAATTACATAAAAATATATTTTTTTAAAGTTAATAAAATCATATTTAACTTTTTTGAAATCTCCAACACAGAAAAACGTAATTTTCAACAGTTTTTGCGATTATCTTCAGAACAACCCCTATTTTTTATTGCAAATTTGGATTCAGCGGGTCAAAATACATTGAGTAGGGTCGGTTTCCCTTCCAGGTAATTATCCTTTTTTTGTGGGCCTTTGTTATCAAAAAAAGCTCAAATAAACTTTAAAAACATCGACAATTAATCTTAATAACCAGAATATTCAATATTTTAATTTTAAGAAAAAATACACAATTATGAAAAACTCCCTTAATAAGGTTTAATCTATCCCAAATTTTAATCACCTCGTAAGTAAATTATAACAAATATGTATGTAAAATTTTAAGTAGATATTTTTATTCCTTCTAAAGTCAATACGTGCCAAAAAATCGTCACAGACATACACATGTAATAATAGAACGAACAAACAATTATTTTTATTTTATGAGTTTCGGAAAGTCGTCGTTGGTCCCGAGACCTTATGTTCTACCTCGTAAATTTTATATTGTAATTTATTGGATGTTATTATGTCCCGTAACTTAGATGTATGGTCACGTGACTTTGTCCCGTGACTTTGGTGTGGTTACGTGACTTTGTATATCGGCTTGATGTTTAAGAAGTTAATGGTCGTGAACTATATGTATATGTCCCGTGACGTGTTCCGTGACATACATGTGTAGTCACGCGAAGAGTCTGATAACTATTTATATTGTCACGCGACAAGTGTCCCGTGACTTGATTGTATAGTCACGTGAAGTGACTTATATTATGGTCATGTGAAGTGTCCCGTGACTTTATCTGTAGGTGGGCAACAGTTTTGCTTACCTTGAATGTCCCGTGTCTTGTCACGTGACAGACTGTTGGTAGGTTTTTGTAAATGAAAAGAGATTTGTGTTTTATATTTTGATTTTAATATTTCTTTTCTGGTTTATTTAGAGAATAAAAGTGTTCAAATTTTGTTACAATCCTTGTTCATCTTGAGAATTTTGAATGTATAGAGAAATTTGAAAGTCGGAAGTTTTATAATTAAGTTTCGGAGCGGTTTTAGTTAAATATCGCTTTCTCAATTGACAATTAAAACCTTAAGTAATAAGCTTAACTTCCACGAACTATAGTCGTGGCAGAGGTGAATTTCTTTATATATTATTTAATTGCCGTCCGGTACTAGTCTTTCTCGGCACGCGAAAGATGTCCCGTGACCAGTAGAATTCCTATTTTCCACGACGGAGGTTTTGCGGACGCTATCGCCGGAACGCACGTTCGACGATCCTTGTACCCCAATTGCCCTCGTAGCGGACGGATTCGAATTCCGAAAAAGAAAACATCTTCGCTACCACTTGTCCCGTGACACGTTGTAGACAGGTCAATCCCACCTGGAAGAAAACTACGTGCTCCTACGAAGGTTAAAAGGCAAAAGGCGGTTGATACGTTCGAGCCGGCGTATTTATGTTATTCGCGGGAGTAGTGGCAAAGAAAGTGTCCTCATCTCCAGCCAATCAGATTGGTAGTGATCTCATCGTCAGCCAGTCGAAAGAATCGATTTTGATGTCAGATGAGACTGGAGGTGGTTTGGTAAGTAGTTCGCGGCGATGTTTCGAAAAACAAGCTGGGCAGTTTTTCGGCTTGCGCGAATTATTGGGCAACACGGATTGCGGAGAACGGAATTTAGAACGCGATGTATGCGAAAAAAAGAGTTCAGCGACTTAAATTATAAATTGAGAAAAGATTTACAATCATTTATTTAGAAATAAAAAATTATATTTTAATAATTTTAATAATAAATAAACAGCTTGACTCAGGATATAACACACACACACACATACACACAGACATTTTCTAAAAACACGTTTTTTGGAGTCAGGAACCTTCAAAACGTCTAAAAAACCTAAAATTACCGAATCGAAAAATTTTACAGTGCCTTCTCCATGAGAAAGCAAAATAATAATTTTTTCAAAAAGTAAAAATGGTTGCATGCGCAGTATATGGATGCCGTGGCGGGTAGTATTCGGTGCAATTCTGGAAAGTTCTGGCGTTACGTTAAATCGACAGGTGGATCAATCAATGTACCTGACAGTATGCACATGAATGACAGGCAGAATGTATGTGGTAGAGATGTGCCTGATGTCTTCGTGGACCACTTTTCTATTTTTTACACGGATAACTCGGCTGTCGATGTGGCATCTTTTATTTATGAGCGCATGCCTGTCTCAAATGCGACTTCAATCAACGATTATTTCAGTCTTGATGCGTTTACATTGAGGGAGTATATCGAGTCACTTAAAGATGATTTGGGTTGCGGCCCGAATAATGTCCCGGCATACTTTTTGAAACGGTGTGTTGAGCCTTTGCTTGGCCCACTATTGGGTTTATTTTCCCGCTCGATAAGTGAGGGATGTTTTCCTACACCTTGGAAATTCTCTTATGTCTGTCCGATACATAAAAAGAATAATAGGCGTGGCGTGAAGAACTATTGGTGTCGCGAAGTTGGCCGGAATGTGACGTCTGCGACCATCTTACAACCCGGCATAAGGCAAATTTGTATAAGCGCTTATGGAGTATTGTTGAATTTTGATTTGATTTCTAAATAATCGGTAAAATATAGGTTGACCGCTATTATATGTTGTAGGTATAGTTATTAGGCTTCAAATAAAAAATATTTGAGGTAAAAATATTTATTAGTTTTAGTTTAATTGAAGTTAAAAAGTTGAGAAATTGTCGTGAAATACATACGAAGTATAGGAATCACGACATAAGACAAAATTTTATAAGACGTCAAAACAAGTCACATAACCAACTTCGTATCCCCAATAGGCCCGTTTCTATTATTAGCTGTATTCTGAAACTGTTAGATAGGATTATTACAAATTTTGTATCTAAATTGTGTAGCCTAATACTGACTGACTAGCAACATGGTTTCAAAAATGGTCGTTCAACCACAACTAATCTGCCTGTCTTTTCTAAGTATGTTCGTGACTCCTTGGATTTAAACGTACAGGTAAATTGTATATACTTTGATTTCACGAAAGCTTTTGACCTTGTAAACCATGTTGTTCTGATCCGGAAGTTGAGGGCCATAGGGTTACCTGATATTTTGTGTAACTGGGTACAATCTTCTTTATCCGATCGAACTCAGTCAGTGCGTCTTGCGGCAGGTTGTCCTAGTCCATTTTCGGTAAAGTCTGGTGTACCCCATAGATCTCACTTGGGCCCGTTATTATTTCTAATTTACATAAACGACCTACCCTCTTCCTGCGATATGGGCATCAAATTAGATTCTCCCCGTATGTTACTATATGCGGATGATGTTAAGTTATTTGTCAGGATTCATTCACCCTTAGATGCTTCCAGACTACAGCGTGCAGCGTATCTCTTGTTTGAATGGGCACAAGCTAATTATTTAATTGTAAATGATAATAAAACCGTTGTGGTGTCGTATTGCAAATCCTAGACTCCTTTTACGTTCAATTACGTATCGGCCAATGGGACTGAGTTTCTGTGTGCTGACAGCGTTCAAGACTTGGGTGTTCGTTTTGACTCCGACTTTGGCTTCTGCGGGCATACTGATCAAGTTCGGCGGTGCATGGGACTCGTAGAATACATATCATTAATAACATGCGAATTTAGTACCACTGTACCTGTCTTACTTTTGTTTAAGTCTATTGTACTTCCGGTGTTAATGTACGCTTCCCCGATTTGTTTTCCGTAAACGGATCAAGCACAAAAATTACTCGAATTCGAGCAGCATAAACTACTGCGTCTGCTTGCGTTTAGAGCGCGCTGCTCTATGTCTTCTTTGGATCACGATTATGCGCCACTCATGTCTAAGTATTCTTTTCCATCACTCACATCGCGCTTTAATTATTATGATGGCTTGCTGGCTTATAAAATTATTTATGGTCTTATAGATTGACCAGAAATAAATTCACATTTTATTCAGCACGATATTCAATATGGTGTTAGAGCATATCGTCCTATATCCGAGGATGTAAATAGGAGTAACATGTCATACTACTCATCATTTGCACGTATTTATCGAATGTGGAATTGTCTTCCATCATGCTTGAGGTCTATCCCTGCCATTAGTGCATTTAAAAAAGTTTTAATCGATTTCTTTATCATAGGATAACATAAATATTTTTATTTATTGTTGTTACAAATTTTATATATGTATATA
>JAPYZE010005943.1:0-18912 GCA_030522805.1 Leptomastidea abnormis | reverse complement strand
TTAAAAAAAATATTAAATTTAATGTACTTTTATTAAAAATATTTCATGTTTTAGAACATGAAACATTTTTCATGTAATATATTGTAAATTTAATGTAAAAATTGAAATAATACATGAAAATTCAAATTTTACAATTAAATTTAATTACGATGACATTAACGAATAAGTTCATAAAAATAAAGTAAAATATCAATATAATTACACAAATTTCAAAGTAAAAAAATGAAATTTTACTATTAACATTAAAAAATTTAATGATAAGACATTAAATTTAAGGTGAAAACATAATTTTAATTAATGTAAAAAAATATAATATTTAATATACAAACATTTAAAAAGATTTTATACTGCTTATTAAATATCACAAAAAAACATTGAAATTCATTAAAATTACATTGAATATAAGGTTAAAACATAATTTTAATTAATGTAAAAAAATGTAATATTTAATATACAAACATTTAAAAAGATTTTATACTGCTTATTAAATATCATAAAAAAACATTGAAATTCATTAAAATTACATTAAATTACATCATTTTTTCAAACAAATTTGTTTCATATGAATAAATCTAATTTTCAATGCTCCAGTTATAAAATTTCATAAACAAATATTTTTATTTAAATTTTTTTTTTTTTTATTCAAGTTAAAAATATTAAAAGATTTTAAAAACTGAAATATTAAATTTAATGTATCGAATTTAAATCCTAACACAATTTTTATCATTAAATTTAAAAAAAATTTAAGAAATTTAATAAAAAATAACATTAAATTTTTTTGTTTTTTATCAAAAATATTATATGTTATTTAATATGTATTTTAATGTACATAATATGAAATTTTATATGAATTTTATAAACATTTATTAAATTCATTCTAAATTCTAGTTTAAAATATTGAAAAATTTTAAGAACTAAAACATTAAATTTAATGTATCAATTTGAAATCTTAAAGCAATTTTTATTATTAAATTTAAAAAAATTCCTAAGAAATTTAATAAAAAAGAACATTAATTTTTTTTTTTTTTTATCAAAAATATTATATGTTATTTAATATGTATTTTAATGTACATAATATGAAATTTTATATAAATTGTATAAACATTTATTGAATTCATTTTAAATTCTAGGTTAAAATATTAAAAAATTCTAATAACTAAAACATTAAATTTAATGTATCAAACTGAAATCTTTACGCAATTCATACCATTAAATTTAAAAAACTATTCAAAAAATTTAATAAAAAATAACATTAATTTTTTTTTGTTTATTATCAAAAATATTATATGTTATATAATATGTATTTTAATGTACATAACATAAAATTTCATATAAATTTTATAAACATTTAGTAAATTTATTTTAAATTCTAATTTGAAATATTTTAAGAACTTAAACATTAAATTTAATGTATCAAATTGAAATCTTAAATCAATTTTTACCATTAAATTAAAAAAAAATCTAAGAAATTTTATAAAAACACATTAATATTTACTCTTTTTTTTAAAAAAAATATTTAATGCTTTTTAATATAGATATTAATGTTCATAACATGAATTTTGTATGAATTTTATAAACTTTTAATAAATTTATTTTAAATCCTAGTTAAAAATATAAAATATTTTTAAAAACTTACACATGAAATTTTAACCATTAAAGTTTAAATTTGGGTGTAATATTAATAATTAAATCTCAAATTTTATTATGTAATTTAATATAAAACAACATCAATATTTCTTGCTTTGTAAAGAAAAATGATTTAATGTCATTTAATATGTATAGGGAAGACTGGAGCGAAATTGCAATGGAGTGAGATTAAAATTTTGAGATTATTTTTGATAGGATTGATGTAATTTTATGAAACTTAGAAATCTTGTTGTAGTCCTTATAGTGGTTTGATTTTTCTAGTATAGACTATATTGGCAACATACTCTACTTTTTAGAACCATTTTTTGATTTTAAAAATTTTTTCATAAACTTTTTTTGTATATTTAAGCTTCTCTTATTGTGTTTCTAACCCATGTAATAGATAAATATAATATACGCACGCAGCAAGAAGCAGAAAGAATTACAAAACTCCCGTATCCTATCCTATATCCTATCTAATAAAATTTTGATGTCGCCGTTTTATTCGTGATGTGATTGGCTTACAAAAAAACGAAACATAAACTACATATAGACATAATACATAATAGAGCGCGGGAAGCGCGCCTATAGATGACTAGTTAAATAAAAAAAGATTTACACACTATAATGAAAGGGCATAAACACAAACTAAAACCTCGAACACGACATAAGCAAACGACTTCAACAATAAAATTAAACACAAGCTCCAGGGGGGAGGGTCGCAACTTAAATATAAGTTTTATATTTTGGGTAATGATAGGCGCGGTAGCCAAGTGGGCTAACGCACATACTTATTTTTGCGCTTGATGCTTAAGAAAACCAGGTTCAAATCCCGGACACAGTCCTTTTTTTTTATTTTTTTTTTTTTCCAAAATTAAATTTATTTAATAAAAAAGTAAATTGTGTAATGCTAAAAAAAAATAAATAAATGAAAAAAATAAATTAATTACGAGAAATATTTATTATAACTTAAACAAAGTACCACCCAATAACCTTACGTATGAAGCGTTTAAGGAGGCTCTGCACCCAAGTATACTTTTTGCTTTGTATCAACAAGGGACCTCGACAGGTGCCTGATAGATACAGAATTTTTTACATGTACTTTTGTCATTATATTTTATTAATTCAAGAAATTGTTACTGTCTTGTCAAACAAACTTTCAATAATTTTTAGTATAGATTCTATTGCTTATAAAATAAAAATTTAATTCTTAAATACGAATTTTTATGTACATATTTTAAAATTATAATTTTGAAAGTTTAATACTTTCAAAAGTAAAGACATAAATTTTTTGAAGATATAAAAATATTTGCATAAATTTGTCAATCAAATTTCATTATTGTATACAAAAATGTAATTTGAAGTAATTACATCAATTGTCATTATTGTCAAGGTTACTAAAAACATATAATCGTTTGTTTATTTTTTGCCAAAATTTAATATTTTTTAATTTTAAAAATATTTAATAAATTTTTTTGTAAATATATATACACTCTATTACTTAAAAAGTATTGCACATATTTTTTTAACAGTATTTTACCCCTAATATTAATGTAATTTATGTGCGTATCAGTGAATTTGAACTGACAAAAGCAAAATATAAATTTTAATATAGAAGATTAAAATTTTCGTACTTTTTTTATTTATGTTAGACTTTTTCATTTATGTGTATAAATTTTAATTGGAAAAGATATACTCAATTAATATATCGCAACAAGATCATCAATGTGAAAATATGCGTATATTTTTTCGTGCATTGCTGTTTAAACATAGTGTGATGAAAAATGAAAACATATTTGTAACGTCTTTTCGTGCTTGAAGAAGTAGCGAATACTCTACACTTTTCTCGGAAGCGAACTATCGTATGTTGTTGTTAGTCTATAAACGAGAACAAGAGAAAGACGAAAAGGGAGAAGGAGAGAGAATCCTGGCTTGACTTGCACGGCACCGACACTTACACGCGTCATTAGAGTTGCAGATATTGCATTGAGTGGACGTCGTGTCAACGATTATTAAATTTTGTTTAATATCAAAAGTGCAATTGGTGCCGTTAATAGCTGAGTTGTGAAGTGCTAAATTGCGAAAGGACGAGAAATTCAGAACCTAGGTTTGAATAAACTTATTGGATTTAGCCCATAAAGGAGAAGAAAAGAAAAGCGGAAGGGGAGAAAGACAAGTCTGGCTCGCTTTGGGTTGCTTTGGCATTTACACGTGTCAGCATAGAAGCCAATTTTGTAAAGCACAATCGTAGTATCAACGTTGATGTTTTTCGTGTCTCGTGTGTGATAATTACAGAATTTCTAGTGTGTGGTTTTTTAGTGTCAATTGTGTCGGTGTAACTAAAAATACAAAGGGCGAATAAAAACAAAAGGATAGAAAAATCCAGAAGTGTTTGCTTTGAAGCAAGTGTGATCGCTTAACCGTAACAAATGAACGCGAGATTCTCTTGATCACGCACGTGTTACGATTGCCCTGCTACAATTTTTTAATTGTTTGCATGTAAATCTTCGAGGCTGAAGTAATTTTTAAGCGGAAAAGTGGTGTCAAGAGATTCGCTATAGATATCTGTCCTGGAAATAACAGCTTCTAAAATTCTTGTTTGACAGCGCATGGTTTTCACGTAAGTATATAGTGTCAGTTGATTTTCGTTCTGTGTTGCTAGTTCAGATCTAAAGCATGTTTCAAAAAACTTAAAAAAAATTAGATAAATTATAGAAAACATTGATTTAAAAATTAATTTCAAATATTATATCCATAAATTTATTTTTTTGATTCTTAATCTTTTTTTGGTAATACGATTATCCCTACTACATTATTCTTTCAATTCATACGTTATTCTTAATAGTTTGCAAAGCTATGTACTTAAAAAATTAAAACGAAATATTTTAAATTTCATAATAACTTCATAAATTTTAATGTTAGGTACATTAATTTTTATTATTTTCAATTATACGTTTCTTAAAANAATAACTTCATAAATTTTAATGTTAGGTACATTAATTTTTATTATTTTCAATTATACGTTTCTTAAAATTTTTTAAAGTTATGTACTTGAAAAATTAAATCGAGATATTTTAAATTTCATAAAACTTTCATGAATTTTTATATTAAGTACATTAATTTTTATTTTTTTTTATTTGAACGCACACATGTATAATTTGCATGTTATAACGATCCATTAATTGTTTACACCTTCCTGTCTGTGTGTTCAGGTCTTTGAAAGTCAAGCGACCTAATCAAAGTGCTGTCAAGAATTTTGTCGTACATGTCACTACTGGAAAAAGTAGATCCTAGTAAATTTTATTTAATCCGCGCGATCTAGTGTTGTAAGTATATAAAATATTGATTTTTACTGACATGTGCTATTTTACCTTTAAAATTTTGCTTTGAAATAGTTCAAAAAATCAGATACATACAGAAAAACTATTGTCTTAAAAAGTTATTTTAAATATTACATTCGTACATGTTAAATTTTTTTTATTATTTATCTTAAATACAATCATTATTGTTATTTGTATTTTTTTTTTTTTGACTTCATTAAATGTTTTAGATGCTTTAAAAATTTTTTTTTAATTTCTTTACATTAATTTATTAACGTTCTTGAAAAATCAAAAGAAAATACATTAAATTTCATAATATCTATGTAAATTTCAAAATAAAGTTCGTAATTTTTTTTTACTTGAATGCACGATTGTAAATCAACAATTCATTAATTGTTTACACTTTCGTATCTTCGTTTTCAGGACATCGAGATTTGAGTGATCTAATAAAAAAGAAAGTCCCTGTGTATATCTGTATCTAGATGAAACGGATCCTAGTAAGATTCTTGTTTGATCATCAGTACGTGTTGTTATTGTAAGTATATTCAATTAATTATTAGTTGCATGTGACCTGAGTTGCTACTTTAAGTCTAAAATCCTGTTTCAAAAATGTCATAAAATTAAATATATTATAAAAACCATTAATTTAAAAGTTATTTTAAATATTATATTCGTAGATGTAAGATTTTTTTTATTATCAATCTTTTTCAAAGTAATTATCGTTACATAATTTTTTTTTTACCAAATGTTCTATACGCATTAAAAACAAAATTGAAACGATTCTTTATATATAGCATAGTTATGTACTTCAAAGAGAAAATAATTTTTACACCTTTTTAACACTTTAGAGCAAATCTAACTTTTAATTTTAACACGCACATTTTTAGATTGGCCTTTTAAAAATACTTGTTATTGTGATTTTTAGCTAGATTTCCGACTTTTGTTGTACTAGTGGAAAAAAGAAATATTGCAAGAGTGGTCTTCAGTGCATTAACTGTGGTATATGCTAAGGATCTTACAAGGACTTATATGATCATCAGTGACAGTTGTTACTGTAAGTAAACTTAGTACATTTTTTTTCGTCGAGCTGCAATTTTTTTTTTTTAATTTAAATGTGAATGGCCCATATTGCAACATACACATGCATACCTCGTTAAATTAATTAAAAACCATAAAGTGTAATATTTTAGAGATCAAAATATGAAGTTTTAAAATTTCTGTTAAAGCGTTGCATATTAATTGATGAGTCATATTATTACAATGTTTTACTGTAATTTTTGTTCTTTTTCAACATCAAATTTTGATGAATATTTAAAACATCGATTAGAGCACATAAATATATCTCAGAATTACTATTGTGGTTTTAATAAATGCAATGAATGTTTTAAAAGTCGCGCATATTTAGCAACGCATGTAATTAGAAAACATAAGTTTGTAGCAAAAAAAAAAAATAATTCTGTGATTCGTCCTCAAAATGATAGTGGAAAATTTGTATGTAATATACAAATATGTAATCAAAAATTTGATAATTTTTCTAAATTGTTGAGCCACCTTAAAGATCATATGAAATGTAATCAATTCATTAAATGCCCGTATGATAAGTGCGGCCGCTCGTACAATGTGTTAAATTCTTTTAACAGTCATTTAACAAAAATACATTCTGTATTACGTAACGTAGACGAGATCAGTGCTCAAAAAGATATCAATATCTGTAATAAAAATAACGATTACGGTCAATGCGATATCGACGTAGATGCTTTAGAAGATAATGGCAATATTGCAAATGAATCAGAAATTAATAATGTAAATAGTAGCAATATCCAACAAAATGTATTGAAAACTATTAAAGAAACAAACGAACCGGAAAATGAAACTGATAAAATATTTTTAGATTATGTCGCGCGATTAATATTAAAATTTGAATGTCAGTATTTTATTCCATCTTCAATTGTTCAAAATTCATTAAAAGACATGCTTAATATACATGATCTAAGTTATAATAAGGTTAAAAAAGAACTACTAGAATCTTTAAATGAATACAAATTTCCAGTTGATACTGTTGAAAACTTGAAAGAAATTCTTTTAATGGACCCCGCATTAAAAATTAATGAATTCCTTGGCACTCAGTATAAAAGGAAACAATTTTATGCTGCTAACTTCGATTATATCGAGCCATCACTTATAGAACTATCAGGAAATAATTATTTTGCTTATGTACCTATTGGCGAAACCTTAAAAAGTTTATTTAAAGATAAATCAATTGCAAACGATTTTATATGTAGCAAGGCTTCAAAAAATAATAGTGGATTGTTAATAGATTTTACAGACGGTGAGGTATATAAAAATAACAAGTTTTTTAAAGATAATCCTGATGCGTTACAAATTATGCTATACGAAGATGCTTTTGAAGTGGTTAGTCCTTTAGGCCCTGCGAAAACAAAACATAAACTTGTTGGTATATATTTAGCCATTGGTAACATAGCATTGCATCGTAGGTTTAATATAAATTGTATTAAATTAGTGGCTTTATGCAAGGAAGTTAATTTTGAGAGGGAAAAAGTTTATGGAAAAATAGTAGAAGATTTAAAGGCTATAGAAGATCATGGTATTATAGTAGGAACAAAAGTAATTAAAGGTTGTGTTTTATTTATAACTGGTGATAATTTAGGAAGTCACAATTTAGGTGGCTTCTGTACAAATTTTAGCACTTCTACATTTTTTTGTCGATATTGTCCTATATCGCGAGATACGTTTTATTCGAAAAAAGGGTCTACTGCAACATTGCCTCTAAGAACAGTTGAATCATATATCGAAGCCTTAAGTTCAAATACACCAGACAGTTTTGGTATAAAACATGATTCTGAATTTAATCAATTAAAATACTTTCATGTTTGCTTACCCGGATTGCCTCCTTGTTTAGGGCACGATATTTTTGAAGGCATTGCAGCTTACGATTTGAAATTATTCATCGATTATTTTATTAAAAATAATTGGTTTACATTAGATAAATTAAATAGAATAATTAAAAAATTTGCTTACTCTACGGAAGATAAGAGAGACAAACCTTGTCCAGTAAAAAAATCAAAGAAAAGAATATTGGGAGGAGCGTGTCAAATATGGACTTTTGTACGACTATTACCTTTGATGTTAGAAAAAAAAATTATAAGTGATGATCCAGTTTGGCAACTCTTTTTAAAACTCCATGAAATAGTTCAAATTATAACCAGTAACGTGATAAATCCAAAAGATTTACCTTACCTTGAATTGATTTGTAAAGAATATGTAGACGCGAGAAAAAAATTATTTCCAGATGTGAAATTACGTCCGAAACATCATTACATGCTTCATTATGCGGAATTAATATTGAAATTCGGACCACTAATTAATGTTTGGACTTTGAGGTTTGAAAGCAAACATCAGTTTTTCAAAAGAGTTATTCGTGCGATCAAAAATTTTATAAATATTGAAAAATCTTTAAGCGAAAAACATGAACTTTCGCAATGTTTAATTAGAATAGGAGATGACCAAAAGATTCAAACATCTATTATTAATGTTTCAGATTTTAATATTAATTTATATAATTGTAGTATTAAACAAATTATAAAGAAAAATTTTAAAGATGCTAATCTAAAACAATGCGATAAAGTTATTTTTAAGGGTACCGAATATAAAAAAGGACAAACAATTTTACTGGAACGCGAAAGTCACCGTAATAATGAAGTTGTAGGAAAAATTTGCTTATTTCTTACTAATGATACTGATGTATATATCGTTTTTGAAATTATTGAATTAGAGTTTATACCTTACTTACAAGCATACAAAATAGGCAAAGTTCTTTCTTATGACTGCCGCCGCTTGTGCGACTTACTTTATTACAAACCAATGCATGTGTATAATCTTAATTCTATGTTATGTATAACAATTTAATTATTTTTGTTAAAAATAAATAGTTGATACAAAAAACTACAAATGATAACTTAAGACTGTTACGCTTATTTTATTTTAATTAGTATATATGTCAAAAATATTTATTTATAAGCATATTTTTTGGTAATACGATAAAACTATGAAAAATTATCAATTTTTTAAAATTGGCAACTATTTAACAAAACATTACGAATAATTTATTTAACAAATCATAATTTCTTTAACTTCCAGAATATATCTAACAAAATGCCAGTATTTAAAATTGAATCACCCACCTTGATACGAGTTATGGTTATAGCTGATTCTTTAACTGACTTGGTAGCACAGGCAACAAAAAAATTTAATTTAAGTTCAGAATTTTCGTACAAGGTAATTAAAAAATTATTTTAATTGCGCATGTAATTTTGCTAAAATTACTAATAAGCAAATTTATTGAAATATCTACATTGGACAATATGTATTGTGTAAAATATTTTTATTAAAAATATCTTCATTAGATTTTTTTTTAACTTATGTGAATAACTTTTTAACAAAGTTTTTTACATCGTAAACATTGTTATGTATAACCGTAAACGTAACTTTCAAATTGGTTACAAATTGGTTTTATAATCACTATTCTAATGAATTGTTTAAAATTATACTTTAATTAATATTTACAAATTTGTTGAAATTGACATAAGAAATTAAAAATGAATTAATGATAAATAAATAATTTATTTAGATTTTACTTCACGAAGATAATACCTTATTTGAAGACAATGATGTGCTTTTGGAATGTGCGAAAGAATCTAAGACTCCTTTGCTGTTAAAAGTTGTAAGCGAAGAAACTTACAATAAAATTGTCAGTGATGAAAATGATGCTAAAACAGATAATGGTTCACAACAAAAAGAATGTGAGTATTATAAATATTCAATAGTTAAAATATATATGTAAAAATAGTCTAAACAAAATAATTTTATTAATTGATAATTACAGCAATAGATACCGAAGAAGAGATTACGATAAATATTGATGAAATATTTACTGGAATACCCGCAACTTTAAAAAAAAAATGTAAAGATAAGGTTTTGCTTGGTACTACAGAAAGAAAAACAATAACAGGCAAAGTAGCCGATTATATTATGGATAACATGAAGGATAAAGATATGAGAACATCACGAAAAATAGCAAAAGTTATATGCAAGATGTATCCAGAATCATTCAAAGATAAAATAAACAACCAAATTTGGGGCGACGGTGTTAGTACATTAACTTTGCAAATTTATAACGCCGTAAACTATCGCAAAATGAAGCAGCCTGGATACGTTGGTCGCCCATCCAAACGCAAGGCACCATCAGCAGTTGTAAGTAGCGACGAAGACAATGATAATGAGACTGAAATGGATAATGATTCTGCATCTAAAGAGAAAATTCCAAGACATCAAGATGAGTATGGATGCGTGGAATATGCTCCACCTTTATTAGAGTCGATTGATTACGAAGAGGAAAGAAAAAAATTAGTTGATGCGCTTAATTGTGGAAATAAAAATGAAATTACTCGATTGTTGAACTTGACATATCCTTACTTACGTTCCAGAATAAATGCCAAGGATAGAAACTTAGATATTATTGAAAAAGAATGGCCTCATTTGCTTGAGGAAGAATATTTTTATTTACATAATGATAAGCTACTCGGATTCAATGTCCTTGAAAAATGGAGTGCATCTATGAATACAAAAATGCAACCCATTAATATGTTTTTTTATACGGCAGTATACATCAAAAAGTTTCCGAAATTTAAAGATATATTTGCCGAGAGTAAGAATGCAGTGAAAGTAAATGAAAATAACATACCGATAACTTTGAGAGTTTTCAAACTAATTTTAGAATATTTCAAGGAAAAAGAAGAATCGTTTTTTCAAATTATTCAAGTAAATGTCACAAGAAAGATAAAAATAAATTTTTGTAATTCGTATTTTTGTATTTCAAAAATCGTTTTCTTTTATAGGTTGATGAGACTGATGATTTTCCAGACTCAAAGAGTGAATATCCGATTCTACAAATAATAGGTATTGAAAGATCATTGTAAATAATACTATTTTTATTTTAATCGCATTTTAATTTAATTTTTATTAATTTAGGATCATCTGTTTATGATTTACAAGTCAAATGTTCGGTCGTGGTAAATAAAACCATTCGTTTTAAATGTTCAACTGTATCCAATGGGATACTAACAATGTTTTTGATGTACTATGTCTTTGGATTCTCATATAATCCAGACAGCGCACGAACTCTTGAATTTTTGCAAAGGTAATAGCTATATTTGTATAAATTTATCATAAAATTATAATCTACTTACTTTCACACAGTGTGCTGCTTTTTTTATAATTATAATTTCAAAAACGGTGTTAAACAATTTTTAATTTTTTTAGGATTTTCCTTGAAATAATCCCAACCACTGGAACGAAAAAGGATAAGCAACGTCCAACAAATACTTACGATGCTAAAGTTACAAAATTGGCAAAACTCTTACAAGAACATGCTTCTCTATTCAAAACTACATAATTAAACTTTAAAGTGTGATTAAAACAGTTTATATTAAAATTTTTTGATTTGTAAAAAAAAATAATGTAAGAGTTTAAAAATTCTAATAAAGTTCATTAATAATATTTTTATTATTGTTTTATCTAATTCATTCTACTTCTATCAATTTGTCTTGAAAAAATTATTTATTTAAAAACAAATTTTTTACTGTTACCTGTATTTGTATTTGATAAGGAAATTATTAAATTTAATATCATAGAATCAAACTTTTATATAAAGTATCTTAAATTTTCAGGTTAATGTGGATTTGTAATAGAACAATATTTACATCAAATTTGATAAATATTATATTTTTTTCAACTATAGTTTCATAATATAATTGTCATTATGTTTATGAAAATTCAAAATTCAATTCACGTTTATTAAAGTTTAATAAGCGTTTTGAAAAACGATTTGAAAATAATTATGATACTTTCAAAGAGTGTAATTCACTTTTAAATTAATGGTAAAAATTCGAATATCTGCTAAATTACATGGCATTTCAAACTATTCTTTCGAAATTTCGTAGTTTTACCATAAATTTTGAAATTAATTATAATCATCAAAATTAAAAACTCAAAATATCACAATTTTTTTCAAAATCATCTTTTAAAAACGTTTATTAAACTTTATTAAACATGGTTTGAATCTTAATAAAAATAATCAAAAATTTATTTCAAAATTTTAATTGAAAAAAATTTAATGTTATTTATGAAATTTCATGCAAAAATGATTAAATTTAAAATTCCCATTGATATGAAAATTGAAGATACTGTACATGAAATTTTCATTCTACAACATTAAATTTAATAATTTTTTATTTAATAGAAATACAGGTAACATTATGAAATTTCATAAAAATATCATAAAATAATATATAATTTAAGAGAAATTTAAAGTTGTACTAACAATTTTGATCTTAATTACAATCATTAAATTTAAAAAAAAACATTAAATTTAAGAATTCACCGCAAAATATTAAGATCGATTTTAAAATTGATTTTCAATAATTTCTATTAAACTTTAATAAAAATAATTTGAATTTTCATAAAATAATTGGAAGTTTATTTCAAAACTTATTTTGAAACAAATTTAATGTTATTTATAAAAATTAATGTAAAAATTATTAAATTTGCAGTCTGCATCATAAAAAAAAATTTAAAAACTATACATGAAATTTCTATTTTATAATATTAAATTTAAGAATTGACTGCAAAATATCAAGATTGGTTTCAAAATTGATTTTCAATAATTTTTATTAAACTTTAATAAACATGATATGAATTTTCATAAAATAATTGGAAGTTTATTTCAAAACTGTAATTGAAACAAATTTAATGTTATTTATAAAATTTAGTGTAAAAATTATTAAATTTGCAGTCTGCATCAAAAAGAAAATTTAAAAACTATACATGAAATTTCTATTTTACAATATTAAATTTAAGAATTGTTTGTTAAATAAAAATATGAGTAACATTGTGAAATTTCATGTGAACATTATAAAATATCATGTAATTTATAAGAAATTTAAAGTTACATGAAATTTAATAAATAACATTAAATTTATTTCAACTACAGTTTTGAAATTAACTTCCAATTTTTTTTATTAAATTTAATAAGCATTTTTTTAACATAGTTTCAGTATTTAAACGACTTTTTTTTTCTTGATGGGAGTATATATATATATATGGCTTTAGTGCAATACCTTCCGTCACGTGCCACATGAATTACCTCTTGGCATCTTATTATTTTCTCGTTACTCTGAAATTTGACTTTTTTTTTTGAGTAAAAAAATTTGCAGCAGATGTTGTAACATTGAGTGTAAGTATTAGAAAATAAATGTAAAGGACTTGTTCCCATTAATGGGATTAAATAAATAAATAAATAAAAAATAAAAACACTATCTTATATTTTTTAAATATGGATGTTCGATTATTTAAAAGTTACAGCATATAATGATAGTAGATTATGTCTAATAGTAAATTCTGAATAAAAAATTTAATTCTTTATAATTATTTTATTAAAAGAGCAATTTAAAACGAAAATATTTTTTATATTCAGTCATTTTAACATTTTATTCAGTATATTTCGACATGTTAGTGTTTATCAGCTGATGGACACCGGAAATCGAACCTACGAGTTGTCAATTCCAAAACCAAAATTTCACCAGTTAAGTCACTCTAAGTCTCAATAAATGCAAATTAACTATAAAACTTTTTACACTCGTATCTTTTAAACACGTTTCCATAAGATATTATTTACAAAACAACCCTATAATATCCAATTTGTGGTATCCCGATATCCAAAAAAAAGAAAAACAAAAAAAAAGAAAAACATACATTGCTATCCGCAACGAAAGGAAAAGTCTGCCCTTTTTTCTTCTCACACCGGTCCTTTCGACTCTTCGTGCGTCACAGTTCGGGTCAACCTCGTGACCCACCTTTTCCACGTTTTACTTTGTTCCGTATACCCTCCATTAAACACGTTTCATCGAGATTTCAAAGGGACGGTATAATAAGTATGGAAAGAGAAAAATGAAAAAAAAAATAAAAAGGAAATGATATTTAATGATTTTTCTATATAACTACGTAATACTTGAGGCTAATATTTCATAACGGTTGACATTTTTATTAATGAATGAAGATTAATAATGAAAATATAATTTTATCGCGAGTATTGCTGTTGTAAAAAGATGGAAATAGGTAATTTTTTTTTAAAGATAATTATACGAACAAAAATATTATTATTAAAGCAAGCCCTTAATTCATTCCAATTGATTTCAATGAAACTAATTGAATTAAAAAAAAACGTAGAACAATATACTTAAATGTTGTATCTTAATAAACAATAGAAATTTTTGTTAATTAATCATGATGCTTACGTCGATATGTAATACATAGAATTTATATATTAATATTATTCTTATCAATGAAAACTTTTTAATCTTTGATTAATAAATTGTAAAAATAAATGAATTATTAATAAAATTACATCGAATAAAAAAAAAACCTATCAACTACCTATATTGATAAAAAAAAATTCTATCAAGTTTTCTTTTATTTTTATTGTACCAGAAAGATAGAAAGAAAGTGAGAGATCCTTAACCTTATTACTATTCCTTCGAGATGTGTGGTATATTTTTAGCTCTAGCTGCTGTAAGGCTAAGATATATACCTTTTTTCCATCACACAATTAATGATCTTTGTATTTGTGCAAGTAAGATGTATATATAATAATGCCAGCATGATACGTCTTTCCTGAAGTAGAATTTATTTTCTGAAATAACGTCCGTACATGGGGAAGGCTTTTCTTTTCTACCTTTTACTAATTCATAAAAAACATTCTATCAACATCTCATTTCATCAATTTGAATAAAAATATATTATTATTATTATTTTTTTTTTTTTTGATTGAATATAAATCGAACTCTAGCAATGATAATTTTAAAAATTATTCTAAAAGAAAACAATATTATTCAGAGTGCTCTTACTAATTGTTTTAAAATAAAAATATATATATATATATATATATATATTTCTGTAAAAATATTTATATAAAGCTTTTTTAACATTTTATTGAACGAATTTTGGCGTGTAATGACTTAGTCGTCAGACATCAAGAAATAAAACGTACTATTTATATTTTAAACTGTAAGACGAATATTGTAAAAATTTAGAAATTCATAATACTAATTTATATTCCATGACATAAAAGAACTCAGACATCCAAAGTTAAGATCTGACAAAAAATCTTTAAAATATTATTAAGAAAAAAAAATCGATAAAAATCAATATTAGTGCAGTGGCATCTCAATCCTCAACGTATAGCTTTTCTAGAAGATGTAAGAATGCAGGTGTCGACTTCACCGTATGCATACAGAAAGGTAATCGCGCCCAATTCTTTCCTTTTCCTTTCAAGCAGACGTATAGATACATAAAAGAGACAAAGGAGGAGTAGCAATAGTAGTAGGTAGTAGTAGTACTACTACTACTAATGCTGCTAATTGTAGTTGTATATTAGTAGCCGTAGTAGTATAGAAGCTAAGGGGATAAATTCATCGATTTTCCGGCTCGACCAAAGTCCACATAAAAGAGAGGCAGAGAGAAGCAACGCTATATAGCCTAAAGTCACTCGGCTACTATATCGCTTTTCCCGGTACATAGTATATATAACTATATGTACATATTATATAGTAGCTAGCTACTGCCGGTGATGTGACCATGTGACACGCGCAAGAGAGTATCAACTCTCTCTCTCTCTCTCTCTCTCTCTCTCTCTCTCTCTCTCTCTCTCTCTCTCTCTCTCTCTCTCTCTCTCTCTCTCTCTCTCTCTCTCTCTCTTATAAGCCGAATTTCCGGGGAAGAAATAGGGAGAGAAATAGGAGGGTGGGTGACCTCAACCTTTTTTTTACCGACCTCCGGGCTTTTCTTGCCGCGGGAAAGCCCGAGAGGAAGAGAGAGAGAAAGAGACAAAGAGAGAGGCTGGAAAATGTATGTGTGTGTGTGTGTGTGTGTGTGTAAGAGTGAAATACGTAGTGGGGGATCGATAGAGAGAATCGAGAGTAGGCGCAAGCTTTAATATGTGTGTATATATATATATATATATATATATATATATTATACGAGCGAGATTTTCTTATTCTTGGCTTTTCTTCTACTGGTTTTTTGATGGCTGGGCTTTTAAATTAGCAACGTAAGCGGCTTCATCTTTTTTCCTTACTACTACTACTACTACTACTACTACTACTACTACTACTACTACTACTACTACTATTATTTATAGTAAAATACAGAGAGTAGAGAAAAGAGATGGGGTTTATGCAGATTATATTACGATTGAATTGTTTTTTTTTTTATTTTAACGGGTTTATCATTTTATATGCTGGACCTAGACTTTATTATATTCAGAGAGAATAATTTTTTAGAGTCAGTTCAATTCTTTTAGCACTTGGGAATGTATATGAATGTTTAAATATTCAATAAAGAATATTTTCAATTTTTATGGTAATCAAACAAAAATAAATGCTCTTGTTTATTTATTTAATGTTTTGTTCTATACATATATATTTTTTTTTCATTACCTAACCGGTAATATGTTGCAATTAAAATTGTATAAAATACTGTGAATTTTATAAAAATATTTTTTTAATAAATTTTATTGGGGATTATTTTTAGTAAGCTCAGAAATGATGTAATATACGCATGATAGAGGGGAATACGAGGATCAAAATCAACTGGACGAATAGTTTTTACACAAGAAATGAGCGAATTTTACTGCAAAATAAAATTTTGTAACCAAAAAATCTATTTTTCAATATTTTTTCTACATTAAACATCCTGGTATCTAAACATTGACACCAGCACTTTTTCATTGATGTTATCTATATTATTATTAATTCTAGTCATTTTTACGTGTCTTTTAATTTTTTTTATATTACTGGGTCTGAACGGAATCTAAGTCAAAAATAGGCGTTTTAGGTAGAAAAAAAGGAAGTATATTATTTACTTTACATGTAATGATTTGACATAGAATTTCAAAGTTCACGGTGATAACAAAATTAAATAAAATAGTCAAATAAATTCTAAATTAATTATAAATAGACAAATGAGAATTTTGGTAATTTTATAAAAAAAAAATTTTTCTCCATTCTAATAAAAAAAAATTTTAATTGGAAGAAAGCTTTCTAAAATCCTAAGTTGGAAATATATATATTTTAAAAATTTATTTCATTCATTTTATAAAAGATAAAAAATTGCTGAAAAAATCGTAAAGTCCCGTTCTCTCCTATAATATGTCAATATCATACATTGTCTTTTAACTTGTGCTATATATAGAATAAAAGTTGCAACTTATAATTAGAACGTGTATATATACGTACGAGGAGCGTACAATGATTTTATTTCGATCAATAATCGCTAATTTTTAACATCTATACGAAGTTTTGACGTACCTAGAAATTATTCAAGTATTTATGAATATAACTCAATGACTGAAAAGTTGAACAATGAAATGATCTATCAATGAAGTGTGTGTATAAAAATATACAAAAAAGAGAAAGAAAGAGAGTAGATGAAGAGAGATGATAACTGAAAAGTTAGAGATCTATTCTCCAGTGAGAGGAGATAATGTATATAGATAAGTTTGAAAAGTTGACGAAATGTGAATTTCAATGAAAATCACTTACAGTTCGTACAGCAGCAAGTGAAGAAAGTTGATTTCCTATTGAGTTAAAACCATAATTTTTAGTTGGTTTCAAATAATTCACTTATCACTTTGTGACTTTAATTATAATTAAATAATATAATTCGGCGTTATTGAATTATAAGATAATCAAATTTTGAAGAACTAACAACTTTTTCATTAATTATTTAAAAATAATCAGACGTCACTAAATTGAGTATTAAATACAATGTAATATCAAATAAATTTTTTTTAAATTCAAAAAAATTAATTTTAAATATATATATATATATAACGAAAAATAAATCAATCTTACACGTTCAAAGTCATTAATTTAAAAAACTTTAGCCAAAATAATAGATTATCATTTATATAAAATCATTAAAGAACTACGTATAAAAAAAAAGGATTCGAAACAATATTAATTAACAAAAACAATATCTTTGTCTTTCACATAATCATAAAAAAAAAAAAAAAAAAAAAAAAAAAAAAAAAAAAAAAAAAAAAAAAAAAAAAAAAAAAAAAAAAAAAAAAAAAAAAAAAAAAAAAAAAAAAAAAACCATAAGAAAAACTATAATAAAAACAAAGAATTACAATATCAAGACAGTCACAGAGCTTCGTTGACTATCAAGCACTATCTGACACACACACGATATTATCACGAGTTTTTCTCGATTAATACGATACAAAGTATATAAGTAATGTGTTGCATGTGAGAGAGTGTATGTGTGTGTGTGTGTGTACAGGGTCGCGCTCGAAAAGCGACTGAAGACGAGGAGTATAGAGTGAACCGGCTAAGCTGCTGGACGAGAAGCCTCGAGGAGGAAGGACGACGTCGTCGTAGTCGTCGTCGTCTCGTGCATGTGCGCGCACTCTCGCTTGCTCGCTTGATACGAGAGCCCTCGAGTAGTACCTGTATACGCTGTCCCGGGCCGGAATGAGGGGTTGCTCTGCTTCACCGAGCCAGTATACTACAGCGCCGGCAAACTGAGGATGAGGAGAAGGAGGAGGAGAGCCACCACCCTCTCCCTATATACTTACTACTACTACAGTGTAATGTCAAAAGAGAGAGAAAGAGAGAGATGGTAGGGCTTGGATCTGGATGCGCCGGCGCCCCGAATCCTGTGTAGTGGCTGGCTCTTCCTCTATCTCCCACCCTCTCACTATACTCTCTCTCTCTCTCTCTCTCTCTCTCTTTCTCTCTTTCTTTCTCTCCTCCAATCGACTTTAGGAAAAGGGTGACACATATAATACATACAGACGAAAAGCTCTATTGCTCGCAGTATAAGCTATATA
>JAPYZE010005941.1:0-16771 GCA_030522805.1 Leptomastidea abnormis | reverse complement strand
CTCTTTGTTTTAATGGCAGTTATTGAAAAATAGTCACTATATCCAGCACTTACTACCAGAAACAGTAATTTTTCCTAATTAAGAACTATCAGTGTGGGTACGTGTATATATATGTGATGACATTTGATAAATGCAAAATAAATCTAAAATTTATAAAGCTGCTTGATACTCTGCTGAATTATCGAGTGCAACAAGAAAATTTTAGTCTGCGTTGACAAACAATTGAAGTACCTATTTATCAGTTTAATGATATTATTTTATTCTCTTGTGTGATTAAATTTGTTTTAAATTTTGACAAAATAATGTGGAAGCTATTTAAATTTATTGCTTGAATATGATTAATAGATGATGATGATGATGATGATGATGATGATGATGATGATGATGATGATGATATTATGTATTCGTATAATTTTATTCAAGTTGAGTAATTATTTCAGATTATTTAATTTCCATCCGTCATGTGATCCTAAGTAGGCAACAACCTTAATTACTTTTTTTTCCAATAAAAATAATTAATGATATAAGTCAATTAAATTTGAAATAATAAATAACAAGAATACTTAAATACTAAACTAAAATTTTATTTATTTTATATAAGTTTAACATTAAAAAAAAAGAAACTGTTAAATATGTCATACGGCTGACCGTCGTGATATGCGAAAAAAAAACAAAATATACGAGCATTAAATATATATAGAGAGTTAAAAATACGTTATCGCCTGATGTTACCTATTTTATGATAGAGCTTGTTTTTCCGCGTATACCTGATAAAGGCATAAAAATATCTTTTTACATCTTTCTAAAATATGCATAAAAGTTTGAAAAATATATGCAGGTGCCGCCGTCTCTGTAAAGGGAGGAAAAAAGGTCAAAAGACACATTCCACCGTGAAAAATAGGTCTATTCAAATATCCATGAAAAAATAAAAAGACAGAAAAAAATACACCTTCAGAAATTTTCTATGAATGAAAAAAATAAAAGAAAAAATAAGCAGCAGCAGCAATACTCTGATTCATTCGATTCATAAAAATTAGTGCATGACAGCATATATAACTACATGTAACTCAAAGACACATCAACCACTTGGCAATACACAAACATACACATACATAACTCAATCTCACTAAAAAAAGCTTCTCATAATAAATCGAAAGCTCGTCACTTTTTTTTCAACCTATCTCAAGAGAATTTTCGACAGAAGCAGTCGAGACACACGTACACTTTTCGAAAAGCCACCGAAAAGCAAAGTATTCTCCACAATTATTTGGCCGAATGAAACTGGGGCACGTGTGCCTCTTTCTCTCTCTCTCTCTCTCTTTCACGAGTCTCTCTCTACCTCTTATCCTGCACACCAACCACCACGGAATCCAATTCGCGACGGTAAATTCATCCGGCGTGTGCTGCTGGGAGAGAGAAAGAGAGAAGTAAGGCTCTCGTTCGGTGAATGGGGTGGGTTGGAGAGGTTAGTTGAGGCCGCGCCGGCGTACTTTCCAACGCGGGTAACGAGCTCCTCCGGCCTCGGTGTCTCTGCGGTGGATAAGCCCCGCGCCTGCTTTCTCTCTCTTCCTCTTTCTCCCACAGAGAGAGAGAGAGAGAGAGAGAGAGAGACATGCAAGAGAGAGAGAGAGACATGCAAGAGAGAGCTTCACCTCTTTCTCTTAGCCTTTCTCTACTCCTATCTTTTCTGGACTTGAGACGCGACGACGACGACGATGGCGATCCATTTTACCCTCCTTTCTCGCGAGAGGCTACCCGCAAGAGCATACTACCATCCTACGTCCAACGTGCTTCCCAGCATTCGTTCACCTTTGTGACGTCTATATATCGGCAAGAGAGTGAGAAAGCCATTATCGATTACTCGCGCCAAAGTAAGAGAGATAGAGAGAGAGAGAGAGACTGAGCGAGCTTTCCATTAGCGAAGTACATCGGCGCGCCGACTCCTGCCCTCTCCAAGACGTTGCTGTGGTCTCTCTTTCTCTATACATATATATCTCTATACTTGGTTTGGTTTCTCTCCGTGTGTGCGCAAGCTTGCAAGCTCGACCCCGCTGAAGATAGTAGCACACACACATACACATACGAACTGATTCTCATCGTTCCTTCCCACTTCCTCTCAGACCTCCGTCGTCCTTTGCCCCCTTGCTCGGTATAGGTCGCGAACCTCAAAACTTGGGATGCTATTGCCAAGGCAAGCAATCCGGCCAAGAGAGGACGAGGAGAGCAAAGCTATCCTGCTCTTTACACTGCTACTCTTACTCTGTTATATAGGTGTATCCTGCAGTAACATCAGTCACGCGTAGACCTACTCTCGCTTTTTTTTCATTCCCCATTTCCCCCTCACGATCTCATTCTATATTTGAACACTTGATTTTTTGCTTCTTCTTCTTCTTCTTCTTTTTCCCATTTACTTTCAACTTCGATTTTTACACGAAACTCGATCGCACTACCTCAATCTAGCATACAAAACGAGCAAGAGCTTGCACGTCAAATATCAAGCTCATCCAAAAAAAAAAATCAGAGAATAACGTCAATAGAGTTTGGTAGCAATGTCGCGTTCTATGGGAATGAGAAACGGCTTATCGGTGGTCTAGCTTAAAGAGAGAGAGAGAGAGACTACTGGGTCCGACAGAGCCACGCACATCGTGTATATCAACTCTGTCCCTGTTAGAAAGCCAAGGGACGTTGGAAGGGGGAGACAGCGCTGGGCAAACAATCAGAGAGAAAGAGAGGCTTAGACGGGCAGGCTCTCTCTCTCTCTCTCTCTCTCTCTCTCTCTCGCTCTCTCTCGCTCTCTCTCTCTCTCTCTCTCTCTCTGGTATTGTATGCTTGGACCAAGAGATATTGCGAAGAGAGAGAGAGAGAGAGAGAGAGAGAGAAGGGTGAATAGGTGAAAAGGGAGGAGGTGCTGTGGAGCGTCCCGTACGTGCAGCCCAAGCAATCGGGGCGGGAGGAGGGGGTAAGGGCACATACGGCGTGCGATTGGCACGAATCGATAATGGCTATAGCCTGCGTCCAGGACGTGTATGTATACGTGTTTGTGTGTGTATGTGTATGTGCGTGCGTTGGACGCGCCGGACTTCGTTAGCTCGAGTGACGTTTAATAATGACCGGGAAACTGCCAACGCACTCTCCCTCTCTCTCTCTCTTTCCCTCTCTCTTACTCTACACGTTACTATCCCTACGTGCCGCAGGATAGCTTTCGGATAGCTGCGCCTCATCGCCCCGAGAATTCGATGGACCTGGGAGAGTAACGAGCTCTTGCGTGTGCCTATAAGGCTACCCTCTACTCGCCCTTTCCCCTTAGGACACCAGGGAAAATGTCAAGAGCCCCCTTGGAGCTGCTTTTTACACGCCTTTTCACACCCGCCCGGTACACACACGTCACCTTTTTGACATGTATGTGTGAGAGCTTCTTTCTCTCTCTCTCTCTCTCTTTTTTTCTCTATACACACTCTCCCTCCTTCACCTTTCATTTTTGTACATACTGGCCTCCAGCCGCGCAATTTGTAGCTGGCATTTTTCGCCCTTTATTATCGGGCCATGCCACTACACTGCTCGATTTTTGTCAAAGACTTCTGCTGCTGGTACTACGTCGGCGTCATCGACGAGTATGGGAAGTGGAACTTTCTTTTTTATTTCATCTAGCGTTCCATTGACGTCAAAAAAAAAAAAAAATGTGAGTCGACAGCAGCAGCACCCGGACACGTGTTGCTGAAAAATTGTTTTACGATACTCTAGGACCTACGTCTATATACCCATTCTCTTTACTTTGACATTTTTTTTATTTTTTTTTATTTATTTTGTAGTTTTTTTTTTCATATATCCGGAACAATGCCGAGAGGTAGCGCAGTTGAGAGGTGCGTTTTAATTTCTATTTTTACTCTTAGTCGAGAGTATACCAAAAGCTTCCGCGATTAATTAAATTGATAAAGCCAAAGTATTTATATACTTTAGCCAGTATAGTCAAGTTGAGTCAACACACTTAACGTTAACTTATAAACGTTAGACTCGTAGGGGGATGGGGGGAGGCTACCCGCCCACCTGTTATAATTTGACGTGGAACAAGCTTTACCTTCTCTCTACCATCGTCTCGTTTCTTATATAGAGTACATGCACCTTTGTTTATACGTATATACTACAAAAAACTTTTTCACGCAATAATCTTGGCATCACTTTATTATATCAAAAAATTAAAAAATTAAATAAATAAAAAAAAAAGGTAAAAAGAAAAAAGTTGAAAAAGCACGTAGTCGTTTTTCTCGAAGAAAAGAAGTAGAATTATGAGGTACACAAGCACAGCTTTCAAGCACGCGTTCATTCACACACGAGTCAACGTTCGGAAAAGCGGCCTTCCTCTTCTTCTTCTTCATCTTCTTCTTCTTCTTTTTTTCACTTCTCGTGTACATATAACCCGCGAACTCTTTTTTCCGTCAGCTTAGATATTGTGTCCATTGTGCGATAGAAGTTTGCTAGCCGCATGGGAGAGAAAAAAGATTCTAAGGAGCCAAGAGCGCAGAGGCCGGAAGTTTGCTCGAGAAATGCTTGTGTGGTATGAGAAGGGGTTTTAGTGGATATGTATGGGGGAAGAAAAAAATCCGGACGGAAGGCGCTTGAACATTGTGCTCCTTATTACTCGGACGCTTAAAACTAGTGGGAATATAGGCCTTTGTACTCTCGGCTTATATCAACTCAAGATCCGCATGGATCGACCAAGCTTATGCTACGAGACGACGCACATGCCTAGAGTTTTCATATAGCATCGATAGCACCCAGATATATACATACCAGTTCGCGGAGAAAAATGCTAGCTCACTCGCGCGCGCGTTATACGGTCGGAGGTGAACGCGCGCGCTGAATAACAAACGTTCAGCTCGGGTAGGTAGAAAAACTCGTGAGAGGCCACTCTCTCTCTCTCTCTTTCCTCTCTCTCTCTCTCTCTCTCTTTGAGCTTTTTTGCAAAAAATAAAAAAAAATAAAAGAAGGTATAGAAGGAGGAGGAGGAGAGGAGGCTGGTTCGCGTGCACACGCGGCCCCGCGCGTATCGATTTCTCAATAAAACCGCTCTCCAGAGCTCTGAACGGAGTAGTAGTAGGAGGTGGGATGTTTGCGAGCCACGGAATAAGGGGTGGCCAGGAGGAGGAGGAGGAGGAGGAGGAAGAGGCAAGAGGGGGTGGATGAAGTGGAAAAAAGAGAAGGAAAAAAACGCTAGCAGTAGCACAGAAGGTGAGGGGAGGAGAGGGTAACTGTGCGCTACACAAAGAGCTATCCAATCGTCTCGCGAGCGAGGAACTTGCAGCTACTACTATTCTGCTACCGAGCTTTTCCTCATCCAGCCTGTGTGTGAATGTGTATACAATGAAAGGTGCACTCACTACTCTTCTGTACGTTCTGTACTTACAGCTTCCATTATCGTACGAGGAGAGAGAAAGAGAGAGAGCGTGTACGTGCCGAATACTTATCGCTGAGCGAGGGTTCAAAAAAAAGAAGGAGGTAGAAATCTCCTCTAGCTTCGGGATTGAGTGACTGCCATTGATTGACGTGGGTGTATACGCTTTAACACACGAGAGGGGAATATACATATATACACTAAATAACCATGAGGCTAACGGGCACGTGCAGCTCGTTAAACGCGTTTAGAACGATGAGATGTTCACTCTACATTCGTTCTTTCTTTTTTCCTTTCTTTTTCTCTTTACCTTTTTTTCTCACTTTCGTTTGCAGTAGGACGTGAAAGTATACATACCAGATTTTACAAAGTGCCAACTCAAATTGATCAGACACTTTATATTGTTCGATTAACTTAAAATCCATAAATCAGCGCGTTTCATTCGCATCTCATATACACACCCACACTCAGAATTAAAAGGTTAATTTAGCGGATTGCCTCTCATCTGGGTTTACCCAGCGAAACTTATTAATCCCTTTTCCCCACATCGACATAATGATTCAATTAATGGAATCGACGAAACAGAGCGTATAAGAGAGTAGAATGAGATAGAGATAGAGACAGATAGAGTTTGGCATAAAGCTACGAACTAGTTTGCAATTGCAAACTTGGAAATTCGTATAGTGATAAAGAGAGAGAGAGAGAGAGAGAGAGAGAGAGAGAGAGAGAGAGAGAGAGAGCAGGAGGAGGAGGAAATCAAACGCAGGGGTGGCAGCGGGTGGTAGGTAAGAAATTAATGCAGGCACATCAGCCGTAGATAAGACCATGATTAAAGGGAGGAAGAGGAGGAGGAGAGTGAGAGAGAGAGAGAGAAAGGTAGATGCAACTTGCTATACATATCCAAAGCACGTCACGTGACTCGATCAGCAAGCAGCAGGCGCACGCCATGCGTGAACAATGAACGGCAATCCAATTATGCACGCGCGGGCACAATGTAGCCCTACCACCACCACCATCACTACCACCTTCATCATTCCCCCCTTTTCACCTACTCACCTACTCAATACATGACCCGCGTGTGAGCAAACCTACAATTAGCTGTTTCGTTCCAACGATTTACGACCAGCGTATCAAGCTCTGAGAGAGAAATAAAGAAAAAAACAAAGCGCGAACAGGCTGGCTAATTGCCTGCGAAAGCCAACCAGCCGCGAAAGGTATATAGAGAAGCAAAACGAAGCCACGAATCTAACAGCGTACATGCATGATTGTAGAGAAGGGTAGGAGGAGGAGGAGGAGGATGAGGATTTATCTAGTATAGTAGGCTCTCTCTCTCTCTCTTTGGCATTCAACATTCGGTCCATGAAACATGCAACAGCAGTAGCAACAGCAACAGCAGCAGCAACAGTTAAGTTGTATGCTGCGGATTCCAACATTGCTATACTGCTGCTGCTGCTACTGCCTTTAATTATTAACAGAAGCAGTAACGGTAGAGAGGAAGTACGCGCTAGCCTATTTATATATATATATATGTATATACATTCCGTGAACTGAGTTTATGCGTCTGATCGCGAAGAGAACTTCCCCTTTTTCCCCTCACACATCTTCTCTTTCGGACGCTGGATAATCTCCGGGGAGATTTTGCGCTCGTGGATTTTAAAATAGCTTAAGCTGACCCCGTGATATTCTCTCTCTTTTACTCTTTATACTCTTATTTTACGATCCAAAGATCGAAAAGCGTAAGTGAGGGGCGGGTTGGGGGGGGGGAGGGGAGGAGAGCTTTATCTCACCTAGTTTATATTCACCAACTGTTTTATTATATTCGCTATATGGATTTCACGTGCACGCGCTTGTCCTACATATATTATATAAGCAAAGCACCAAGCATATCGCTAAACTTTTTACTTGTGCGTGTGAGAATAATCAACTATAGAGTTTATATACATGTGTAGGTATATAGAAAGCTATTAATAGAAATCTCGATAAATCGGAGTACATAAAAGAAGGGAGAAACGAGATCAGTGAGAAAGAGAGAAGTGTCATTGAGCAATGCAATGGGACTAGACGGTTTTTATATAGTATCTCTCTTTTGCACAATAACTGCATAATAATACACGCATCGCGATTTTACTCGATACAAATAAAGATACACGATGTTTCTCTCTATGTTCATGTTTTGGTTGCGCAAAGTAGACTTGCAGATGGAAAGGTTTATGTGTGTGGGTCAACAGATCGAGGGCAAGTCTACAAAAGAGAGAGAGAAAGAGAGAGAAGCAGCCGTTATCGTATTCCGGTCAGTTGGAGAGTAAGATAACTTTTAAGATATATGCAGTAAGCGATGCGACTATCTATTCAGTTCGTAATAGCATACTGTGTCTATCTGTCTGTCTGTCTATCTCTGTGTGTGTGTGTGTTTGTGTTTGTCTACAAGCTTTATATACTTTTTATAATACGCAACGTACTTTTTGGGAATATACAATGTGAGTCGATGTTATTTTTTTTAATATTTTGCTTGCATCCTGTTTTGTGGTTATCTATAATTTACATTATTTTAAATGCGTATAAACATATTTTCAGAATTATTATTATTATTATTATAAAAAATAAAATATTTTTAAAAAGCTTTAGTAAACCAAAATCATGCACTGTTTTTCAAGAAGTTATCTGTCCGCATTTACTTTTACCCTTGATTTATTACAAACTTGTACGTAACAGACATTTTTCGAGCAATTTTAGCATATTTTTTCGCAGTTTTACGTATCTCGACTTATATTATGCTGTGACATCGCTTACATTCACGTAGCTTTGCATACGAAAAATATGGGTCGGCACCAGATAGTCTATTCCAACTAAATACTCTCTCTCTCTCTCTCTCTCTCTCTCTCTCTCTCTCTCTCTCTCTCTCTCTCTCTCTCTCTCTCTCTCTCTCTCTCTCTCTCTCTCTCTCTCTCAAGCGTAAAGGATTAATTTAAAAAAAAGGCATATAAAACAATTCTCGAACAACGTAACCAGAAACATTTAGCTTTGCAAAATTAACGAGGCAATTTTTCCATAAAAACAACATTTAACCGTCACTCACTTAGCTTTTATCCACAAATTCAAGCTCAACTTTCATTGATTCTGCAAAAAAAATAAAAATAAAAAATTGAAAGAGAGCGAGAAAAAGAACACGTCAGGTGCATTCGCTCGACGCCAGTAGAGTAGAGATTATAATCAAGCCTTTCCTCCTTTCTCATCCCACACAACCACACAAAGCTCAAGCTAGAAAGCGAAGCCCTCATCTATTTTCGCATCTTCATAAAAAAATAAGAAAAGAAAAAAAACGCTAAAGAGCACGTGATAACGCGAGAAAAAAGATTTCTTATTTTTCAACGTGTAAGCTCGGACTATCAAGCAGCGCGTGAAAAGTGGAAGCTTTGGAAACGCAAAAAGGGAGACTGAAACTTGCTACCCATACCACCCTTTGCTCTCTAGTGTGAAAGAAAAACGGAGAACGATAATGCTCGACGTTTCTCTCTCTCTCTCCTCTCTCTCTCTCTCTCCTCTCTCTCTCTCTCTCTCTCTTGCTAACATTTCTCCAGGCGTCCGTTAAGAATCAATTCTCGCTAGCGGCTTTTTTACGGACCCACGAGCTTGCAAGCTCGTATGGCCTTTCTCGCGGTTGAGCGCTTCGCTACTTGGCGATTTGTCGTCAGCAATGGTCCGCGCGTTACATGTGGCGTGAAAGTGCTTCATTAAAGTGACGCTGATCCCAGGCTACGAGCAAAGGAAGTAGGGAATGGAGACCAGCGAGAGAGAAAGGGAAACAGGGGGGAGAGGTAGAGCTCGATAGTCCGAGACACACACGGTTGCCAGGGCGATCGCCAAGTCGACCGGGCCTGTGTTTACGCGCCAGTGTGTGCGTTCGTGTAGACGCGTCTTTTGATGAATCGGCTGCTTTGAAGTTATATCCCTTCACCCTTCCTCTCTCTCTCTCTCTCTCTCTCTCTCTCTCTCTCTCTCCTACTACTCACCACTACCATACTCTGTGTGAACGGCTGACTTGTGTGCTCCCGTACACAGTCAAGATTACTACCAACAACACCCGCTGATATTCTAATGTTATTTATTCGGGTCAGCTTATTTGAATACGAATGTGTTTATTTTTTAGAGCTGCTTTCACTTTGAATGATGAAATTTATGCGGGAGGGTGGGGGATGGCGTTTTGCTCCTTTCTAGTGGCATCATTATTAAAATTATTAAAATGAGGGGTGAACAAACTGTCTTTTTGCTACTGGCTAACGAGTAATTCTAGCCCCCCGGAATATTTTCCGTTAATCAGGAGTTTCTAAAGATGAATAAAATTTTTATCTCATTTTTTGGAAAAAAAAGCCGAAAGAAAAGAAAAGAAAAAGAGAAAAAATAAAAAGAGCAAGTAAAGTTAAAAAAAAAGTTAATTCGTGGTAAATTTGAATTTGCAATGGGTCTCCCTGTATCATTAAAAAAAAAGCTCGAGGATATGGTACATTACAATTTTGCTGGAAAATTATACGTGTTTCTCTCGTTGGATGATACTATATCTCCTAAAAATGAAACCAGAAAGACTAGGTCACACACGTACCTATATATAGGTATATCTACGCTCTAGCGGCCTACATTTACTCCGCAGCCTTACACGTTATATACCCACACGAAGAGGCTTTCCAAAACGGCGAGGGTGAAGAAGAGAGAGAGAGTAAGAGAAAGAGAGCTTGCAAGCTCGAAGTGGAAAAGCAGACAAGCGTATGAGTTGCGAAACTCGAAGAAAAGAAGCTGCAGAGAAAAAGACTTCCGCAGTTGGAGAGCAGTTAGCACACACACACACACACACACACACATACATATACAGACCCACACACATATATATAGTGAGCCTAGTTTACGACCACGAGAATTAATTAAATAAATGACGGCAGGCCAAAGTAGAACTTGGACTACCGACCACGCTTGAAAAAACAAGAAAGAAAGAAAGAAAGAAAGAAAAACAGTTGAAAGTGTATAATATAGAACCACTGTGACCAGTTTTCTCTCCACAACTCGCTGCTTTTTATTCCCACATGTGAGTCATGAGCGAAAATCCAACCCGTATTCCAGTCCCGCACGTGTGCCAGCAGAATCTAGCACACGCGAAAAATCTTCGTTCCCCCCTCTTTTTCGACGCGCCATCGTTACCCTAATCGACACCGATTTTTCAATGTCTCTGGATGAGCTGCACGTGAAATCTCCAGAAGAAGAAGATCCTTCTAAACCCTCTTTTCCTCCTCCGTGAGCTCCTCGGCACGCGCGCACATAAGAGTAAGGATACCTACTGCTGCTGCTGCTATTTCTGCATAATGGGCTCGTGAATAAGTGATCGAGCTTGGAGATAAAAAATTAACTCACACTCAAGCTCGAACGAAGATACTGGGCTTTATAAATAGCCCCCACTCTGTTCTGGTACTTTATACTACTTTATTCAACTCCTGCTTCTGCTTAGTTTTTATCAGTCACCCAAAGTCAACTGGTCATGAATTTACGAGTAGTACTCTTATTCGTGTGTGTCTCGACGAATGAGCTACGACGAATCAATGTCATTTTATACTTCCAAATTAAATAGTCTCTCTCTCATGGACAGTCGAAATGACTTTTCGTTATCGCGAGCCGATAAAATTTAACGAGCTTCATATCAGAATGCATATTTCAAGACTAATGTGAAAGCATATCTCTCTACTAACCCCCCTTTTTATTCTTCTCTTTTTCTTTCTCTCATACTTTAATTTCCTTTAATCTCGTGACTATTAAATTATTTCATTTGCTATATATAAAACTGGAATGGTTGTACGATTATAGAGGTACAGAAAAAAAGAAAGGGGAGGGGAAAACGTTTGCAAAAATAAAATCCATTTTGAAATTTAATGAAAACATGAAAGTGACTCTCCAGTCTACCCACGCTTGCGACATAACTCTGCTGCTGCTGCTCACTTGTTCGCTTGCGTTTCCCACGCTACTATAATGAAGAACACTTATCCGTGTCCGAATAGCCGACTAAGCGAGTGAGAGAGTATAAGAGAGAGAGAACGAGATAGAGAGAAAGAGTACAAGCGTGCTTCGAGCCAAATAAAAGCGTTTATTATTTTACAATTCAATTGTTCTCTCCCCCTTTCTCACTCTCTTCTTCTCGCAAGCTCAATAGTCGAGTGATTCATTTTAATAGCCAGAGCCGAAATAGGACGGGCTTAATTGATGGGTTACGCGGGTGGGTATGTGTGTAGCCAAAAATAAAACAAAAAAAAAGGAAAGAAAAAAAAAAGAAATCACCACGTCCGAATCGACTGGCAAGACACGAACTCCAAGCGAATACATATATACATATACAAAAACCCGATACGATTTATCGATGGGATGAGGAAAATCGGAAAATAACGATCGAGCCAAGCGCACGTAGAAGGAAGAGAAGGAGGAGGAGGAGGAGTTTGCCTTGCGTGGCTACGAGACAGACAAACGACGCTCTATGGAAAACGCATATTTTTGCATCTGCTCGGTATACGTGATATAGATTGAGGGGGAGGGGGGAATGGGGTAGGGGTGGCTGTTTCTAATCTACGGGCGCACGCGACGTGAAAGGAAGAGACTTTAGCTTTATATATACCAACGTCTCTGGCTCGCTCTGTATGTGTGTGGAATCTTTCCCACTCGTCAATCATCCAAGCGCGAGTATAAGGCTCATGCTGCTTCACACATATAAACACACACATAGAGTAGTATAGCGTAGGTTTATTGCTCAAGGCCTCTCTCTCTCTCTCTCTCTCTCTCTCTCTCTATCTCTTGGGGAATGAGAATTCATTGCCACGAATACGATGGCGTGTGTATATATATACAAAGCTTCTCCCCGACTCTATCTGCTTTCCCGGTACGACGTAATAATTTTGGCAATTTGTTTTCAGAGACGCGCAACGAAGCTTCTAGCTTTTTTACTTGTGCTTTCTGTCTCTTTTTCATTTCTTTTCTTCTCTCTTGGATTTTTTTCGATTAAAGAATTGGACTGACTATATAGTCGTGCGTCCCGTCCGGAGCCATTCTATTTGCATTTGGCGGGGTTTTTATTGCACCGCCGAGATATCTTTCCTTGTAAGCTCTCTAGGTAGTCGTCAAGATAAAACAAAAAAAGAAAAAAAGAAATTCAGATGGATATTCCATTTTCATAGCAGTTTCAATTTTCAAATGAACGATTTGTCTTTCAACTTGTTAAATACACTTATCAAACCTTCTTTTATTAATTATATATTGTATATACTCCTCATAAATCAAATTCTTTAAATAGACAAAAAAAAAATTTTTTTTGGTAACACGCGATAAACTTTATATGAATATTTAAAAGCCGTGTGTTAATAAACGTCAGAGAATCTGTACATGCTTCGTGGTATGCATTATCACTCAGCGTTTGGTAAATTTAAATACCTTCAATATTCATGGAAAAGCTTGTAATCAACACGCATTCGCTGTTTTAATTATATCAACTATGTATGTATACATAACATCATTGTTTTATATTTGTCGTTGATTAATATTAACCAACGTTAATTTTTCGACAATCTGAAAATTCCAAGTTGACTCTCATACTCTCCCTTTCTCCTGACAAATTTTAATAAAATTCCGTTGGGATCAGTGTGTTCTAAAATTGTGTGGATGACGCGAATGAAAGAGACATGAAGCTACGATCTATAGAGATAAACAATTTATTTCATTAATAGCGTAGGGCGTTTTTTTCACTTTGAAGAAAACTGTCTCATTAATGTCATTCTTGTGACTGCGTAATTCCTATTCGCATTTCTGGACAGAGAAGAAAGCATGTACCTCGATTAAGCATGCCTTTTTCGACCTTCGTTTCGTTCCGGCTAAAAGGACAAAAGAACGTTAGGGAATGCAAAAGCCCTTTTTCCATTTGCACCGAACCTCCCCTTGCTCATACTTAATTTCAAACCAGCGATATACGCGGAATCCTTTATAGTCAAGGGACTTTCATTTGACTCTAGAAAAATGAATTGCCCGGAAATCCAGTGAAAATCCAACCCTTACAACAATACCTGGGAGCTTGAGTTACGCATAAAAGCTCACCGCAAGCTCGCGAATACTCATACACGTGCGAATTTACTTATTTAGTTATTCATAAGAGTAAAAGGGTACATAGCTGCTCAGATGTATATAGCTAATATAGTAGCGCTGGCAATGAGACTGCTGCCTTTGCTTTTAAAATATTCATAGAACGATTATAATTAAGCCTTACCCCCCTTTGGTTTTTGTTATTACAGGTGGACTCGGAAATTCGCAAGGATGCGGGACCGGCTCTCGTGGTACATGGTGTTTCTGATCCTGCCGACTATCCTACTGGCCAGATCCCTCGACAAAGGTAAGAGAAAGCACATTCAATTCAATATACACCCTCCCCCCCTACCCATCCCATCTACTGCGCGAGCTTTCGTATCTCGCGAAACCTTATAATCCAACCGGAAGCCAGTGACGCCATGCTGGCATTAAGAATCTACGTGCATGCTATATACATATATATAAACTCCCATGCTTGAAGAAGCTTGAAAGGGTAAAAAGAGGGAAGAAAAAGCAAACGAGGCTTTTATCGCTTTCTTGGGATGCCGGAAAATTAAAGGAAAATATTTATTGTGACTCGGGGAAGAAAGATGCAGTGTGAATCGGATTATCAGCATGGACTGCTGGCAACTACTGCTACTGCTGCAGCTGCTCGTAACAATTTCACGGCTTTCATAATAATAAAAATCGTATTACCCTGGAACACAATGCGAGAATGGTTGCAGCTGAAAGGTGTGGAAGCTTGAAAAGCTAGGCATGCTTATATGTATATATACATATACATAAAGAGACGCGACGTTTGAGAAGAATGAGGGAGGGCGTTTGCAGACAGCTCTAAAGCATCTGTGGCGTCGAAAAAAATTTTCAACGACATGGACTGAGAGAGATTGGGGAGGGGAGGGTTGACGATGAAACATAGCGTATGCAAGCTCTTTCTCTCTCGCGCAAGCTCAAAGTCTGAAACGAGGGTTGAGATCGACAGGCATCGAGCGTCTCTGCTCACGGCGGGCCTCAAGTGTATACCACTACCATCACCACCACCACTACTACTCTATACTACCATTGCTCAACGTATACGCTCGAGATTTTAGATAGACGCGTAAAAGCACTTGGCGTACTATCGAGGCTGCAAAAACGCTTTTTACCCCTTTGGCTTGCATAGCGCTTTATCCCGGTGGCACAAGTATGGGGAGAGATGGCTGTACGAGCGGTAGAAGCTTGAAAAAGCTTGCAGGACTCGCTTGGATGAAAGCTCGAGAAGATTTAAAATCCTCGACTCATGCGCCTATTCCTTTATTCTACCCTCCTATCCAACAGCGTTCATATGTATACGTGTATATATGAATAAAACTACGTCCTCCCAACGACACCCAACTCTCGCTCTTTATCGGTCATGCGTGTGTGTTTACGACGCCACGACAGCTCGATGCGTGCTTTTCCAAGCTTTATCTCACGGAATTAAAATGTCTCTCGCTTGCGAGCTTTTGCCCTCTGTACTATTTGTTTCTGTATGTCTATACCTATATACATGTGTGCGTGTGTGCGTGTGTGAGTGTGTGAGCGTGTGTGTGTGTGTATATGCCAGAGAATCGTCCTTTCTGTCTTTATAACGGCTGCTCGTTTCGTCACCCATTACTTTTTTTTAACATTTTTTTTTGCTTTGCTTTTGTTTTTGTTTTTTCACTTTTACGCACGCGATTGTATTTTTTTGTATCATACTGTATTATATCTTTTGACGTGTCGATCTATATTCTATTCACGAAGACGAATGTTATTCCCGCAAAATTGAAAAAGAAAGTAAATGTTAGAACAAAATTGAAATAAAATGTGCTTTTTTTACAATCTTTGCAATGTCAATCCTACTTAAAAAAAAAAGAAAAGAAAAAGAAAAAAAAGGAAAAAATAAGAGTAGAACGCCAATAACGGTATAAGCCAAGTGACTTGCCGTTCGACTAATGCGACACGTCGAAAAAGAAATGAAGGAGGATAGAAGAAAAAAAGCGAGAGAAAGAAGGTATATATAGTATAGAGGAGAAGGGTATGCATCGGTGCAAGATCGGTGTTAGAGCCAAGTGAGCTTGCCAGGCAGGGCTGTAAAGCTGACGCGAAGGCTTAGGGGAAAGGCGTACGCTCACGTACGTAGAAAGAGAGAGAGAGAGAGAGAGAGAGAGAGTAAGAGAGAGCCGTGTCTGACGGCCCGAGCTACGTGCATTTTCCATACGAGAGAGCTTCGAAGCTCCAGCCGTCGAGGTATAGTAGTGGTAAGAGTAGGAGGAGGAGGTTAAAGAGAGAAGAGAGTTGGAAGAAACGCTGTTCTCCGGTGCTGCTCTCGACTCCCGAGGCCCCGTCAGCTCGGCGCTGTTTTTTCGCGTGAATCCGCGCGCGTCGTGGCGCATTTCTCAGCCGAGTTGCATCCCGGCAAATCCAGGACGCAGTCGTCGAAGGGAGAGGTGCAGGGAAAAGAGGTCGCGACTGCGTGTGCACCGAAGAGGGGCTGGAAAAAGTAGAAGGGGGAGAGCATATATATTTTTGCCGACAGCGAAAAGCTACGGGCCTGTCAGCACTCGCACACCCGCTCGCCCGCCTGCCTGCCTGCCGGGCCGTTATCGGGGCTTGTGGCGCATTATTTTAGCAGCTAGCGTTGCTCACCCACATACATACACATACTCCGACGAGCCTTTCCCCAATGATTTATACGGGCGAGGTGGAGAGGAGATATCCCGGGATGAGTGAGAGAGAGGGAGGTTGCGCTATGCTCTCGCGAAATCGCATCTCACCTAGCGCGTCCAGCTAGAGCCGCTGCCTGCCCTACGTATAATCCGCTTAATCATATATTACACGTGTTCACCGAGAAAGAGAGAGAGAGAGAGAGAGAGAGAGAGAGAGAGAGGTGAGCTCGAGCGCAAGCTCGCTTTGTCGCTTGCATTAATTATGCAGCCGCCAAGCGACCGGGGCTTCTCTATCTCTTCTCTCTGTGTCTTTCTCTCTTACTCGTCCGCGGGGTATTATTATCCGGTCTGTGTACGCAAGCGCATCACATCGTGTCACACAGGGAAGAATCTCAAGCGAGCTTTGTTGAGAGCTTGCAAGTGTGAGAGAGCAAGAGAGAGAGAGAGAGAAAAAGAGCTTTCACGATTGATTAAGCGCTCGCTTGCTATGAGACTTGCTTCGATGACTACGACGACAACGACGACGACGATGGTGAGAACTTTTTTTTTTTTTATAAGTATACAAGTGTACAAAGCTGGTTGGGATGGTAATCGATACTGCGTTTCTAACGCCAGT
>JAPYZE010005940.1:0-13040 GCA_030522805.1 Leptomastidea abnormis | reverse complement strand
TTGCTTGTTTTAGAGAGCCCGCGTGCATGTATACGCCCCCCCCTCCGTGATTTATCTTTCTCTCACATATATATATATATATATATATATATATATATATATATATATATATATATATATATAGTCAAATGATTAATCTCAAGATCATTCACACGGATTTTACGTATACACACTTGTTTTAGTTTGTTCGCGCCTTTTTCGGTCCCATAAGACACACACGTTATACACCTATAGACATATTTATTACATATAAGAGATCCAGGGTATACAATAAGGTATATACAGCCTCTCTCACAATTTTTTTTTTAACTTTGTATTTAAGTCAGAATATATATAATATACCCACAGAAGTTGTCCAGAAACTAATGGACCTCGACCGAAGCTTGTAGTTATTTGGGTAAAAAAAAAAAAAAAGAAACTCTGGTATATATACTCATGAGATGTGGAGGCTGCGCGTTAAAAAAGATGATCATTTGTCGATGTGTAGATGGCTAACGAATGTAGGATTATGTGTATACATCCTATGCTTTTCCCACGACTTTTTTTTTTCTTTCCAAAATTCTGGTTATCCTGAGGGACCGAAATGGTTTTTTCACTGATTTATCATTATTATGCATTTGATTTGATTTACGTGAGATTTATAATATTGTTAATGATTATGTTGATAATTGTAAGGTCTTGCAAAATTTTTTGAGATTCATGTGATTATTGTAATTTTTTTTATGTTTGGTATCACTCTATATTATTATTTAAAAAATTTTATTAATTTTTTTTTTTTTATTCACTTTAAATTATATAAAAAAACGATTTTAAAAAATAGACACTTTTAAAAACATTATTACTTAGCACAGACAGAAAAAAGACACACAGATCCTACTTATATCACATACATGTTAAAGTATAACTACAATTATATCAAACCCATTAACACAAACCAAATTGATCTGCTCCTCCTTCCTCCATACAACGCCCCAAAAATCTTTACCACGTGTAAGTCAAAATTGCTCTCCTCTCCTCTACTCTCTCTACATTACGCCCATCCCTTCGAAAAAAAAAAAAATATGTAGTCCTCTTGGGGTCGGCTAGTGCACGTAACATTAGCCAGATACTCCTAAAACGCATATGTCAAAAAGATCCAGGGGGGCGACTATATCCTATATTGCGTGGTTCACTTTCTCAAGACGCTTTCTTTTTGACTTTGTATTGGTGAGTGTATAAATGTATGTGACCGTCTAGAATAGACGAGTAATTAATATTTTTTGTAAAATGAAAAATAGATTTATCAAGAAAATTTTTGTCAAGTGGTTTTTTTTTATATGTTGGCTGATTGAAGGTAAGTAGTTTGTGACCTTTGAACTCTTTTCTTTCAAAATATCTATAGGAGGTTATTAAACTAAAGACAAAAATGTTGATGGAATAATTTAAATTAAAAAATCTTGTAAAATAAATTTATAAAAAATAAGGCACAAAAATATAATTTAATTCATCAATTTCAGTAAGATTTTAATACAAAAATCAGACGAGTCGCGTGACAATATAATTATTGGATCCAATATAAGATTTTTAAAAGACTTAAAAATGAAAAATCTTGCTTAGTGATATTCGTGTGTCCTTACAAAGGTACCGGCGTGTACAGCAATAAATCAGTTCACCCCCTACCAAATCGGCACTCAAGTATATATATGTATAATACGTTAAGGGTCACACGGCGCCCCGAAGTAACCTAAGACACGCTTTTGACACTGCGCGTGAACTTGTACAAGATCAAATTTTTCTTTTCTCAATCTCTCTCTCTCTTTTTTTCTTTCTCTATTCTTTATATTTTTTAAAAATAATTATATTTTAATTTAAAAAAAATTTTATTATATTATTAATAATATAATTTATAATTATTAAAAAATTTTATTTTTCGAACAATTATATTTTGTTTTTACCATCAATATTCTACTTATAGATGTTCTCAATATACAAAATACATCTCGTAAATAATCTGAAAAACAACGAATCACATTAAACGAAATAACATATAGGTACCTCCAGATTTAACAAATATTTATCAAACGTGTAGATGAGATCGAAAAAGCATAAAAACAGATTTATTTTTCTTCAATAACATCGCTTTAAAATATACACCCAAGTTTAAAGGTTTTTCCCCGTATAAAATACATACTTGAAGGCACGCGTGCCTTCGCTATACGCCAATCCGATTCACATGTTCGTAAAGTCGAGAAAGAAAGAGTGAAAAATCTGTAATACGTCCAGTCTCAAATACCACGTGTCTTTAACGACACGCGCTCGCATATACATATAGTTATAAGCTTGGCACTTTTAGCCTATTAACATTTTCCTTCTTATATATACCTGGATATGTGTTTTACTTATATATTCGTGGCACGTGCCTTTCGCAATCCTTCTCAAATCTTATATACGAAAGACTTTGTAAGTATAAATTTTCGTAAATCTGCTCAAGAAGAGGTGACTCTTGACTTACCGATGAGATTGGGAGATTCGAACGATTTTCAACGCATACGTAGGTATGTGAGTTAGGTTCTTTTTTATTGTCTTTTAGGATTTTGAATATTGTTGAGTGTTTTAGGATATTGGCGTCATCAAGTCAATCTTGAGAATAACAAACGTTTCGAGTTTGAAGAAAAACGGATTTATGTATCAAGACTATAAAGAATATATGTCAATATTGTGTGTGTATGGCTGAAAGGTACCTAATACTTAGAAGGTGAAATTTAATGGGATATTCTTTTTTTAAGAAGATAATTTTTTATTTTAATATTAAACAAGATCAAGTTTTTATTATTACTATTTACTACAATATATTGCAAAAAAAAAATATATATATATAATTTTTTGTCACCATGAACTATTGTATACATATCGCAAAAAATATCGCACACGAGATAATCTATCCGCAAATCTTTGATTTTGATTTAAAAAGTTTGCCATACTGACTGTAATCCTGAAAAAGAGACATTTGAAACTGTGAAAGTAAAGGTAACAGCACCCCCCCTCCACTATATATGTATTGAAGAATAACAGAAAAGCACATAAGAAATATAAGTGAGAAGAGGGTATATATATAAGGGGTCATCTGGTAAAGTAAATATCTACATAATATAAGTATAAGGTCCAAGAAGATCTAGAATCGTGACTGAGAAATAGGAGCGTGTGTATATACATATACATATATATAACCACTTGGATCTATATAGCCAAGTCTTATATATGTATATTCTCGGGTTTCCCTTCTTCTCTCTTGGCGTGAAACCTACAAACACACAAGCATATGTTTGTAGAACGACGGGTCTCTCGAGAACCCATAGCTAACTTTAACACTTCGTTCTCTTTCTCTCTTGCATGAGAGAGATTTTTTTTTCTTTATACATAATATACACCTACGAGAAGTTATTTGAGATGTTATAATTTATGCAAATCCGATACTTTATTTTTTTATGACGAGTCTCATTAAGGTTTTTTAGCACTTGTGGTTTTGTTTTATTTTTCTATTTATTTATTAAATTAAAATTAAAATTAAAATTATAGAATGATGAAAAATGTCATATTATAAATCTGCTAAATCATCTTTAACATTTTTTTTATTGCTATAAAAACAAGAGTAAACAAACGTCTCGAGGAAAAAAAAAAAGAAATAAAAAAAAAATATATCTTATCGTGAAGAAGATCCGGAATGGGTCGAGACGAGAGAAAACAGCAAAACTGACCAGCCAATAAAGCTTATATAGCTTTCGTTATATTAAATTATCTCTCGACCTTTTGTCACTCATTTCTCTTAAAATATATAATCATGTACATAAATGAAACTTGTTAAATGTCGAGAGAGTTACAGTGTATTTAATCTGAAGTGTTGAAAAAAATAATTTATTCATTAATTTTTACGATTAATAATCATTAATAAAAAAAAATATGAACTTTTAAATGAAAAAATTTAAATTAAAAACTAAATCAATTTATTTCATCTCCCACCCATAATAATATCCCATTCAATTCTCACAACATCCCAAAATCATAGGATATAGGTATAAATACACACACACATCCAAAAGCAATCATCAACCATTTACATCTCACTAATGAGCAAGACACTTTCCTTTCACACGTCCGGTTTTCCTTCCTCTCATATATACTTATATATAGGTGGTACCTCGCCTGACCGCCAAAGTTATAGACTAGAGTCGAATCCCTTCCCGAGCAAACATCGCAGATGAAAGGCGGCGGCACGCGGGGGAGTAAAGGGTATATGCATACGTATATACATACATACATACACACGAGAGAACGAAGGAAGTGACGAGAGTATACTAAGCTACACATATACTTATATACTTATACCTGAAGAGGAGAAAGAGAGATTCTCCCTAGGGAGCCATATACACCAATAGGTAATGTTTGCGCGCGAGGATGAAAAAGCTCCCAGCTATATATATATGAGAGTATATAGGTACCCATTCGGGGATACTATATTATGTCCTCCAGCGCGTATAAAAACCGGGAGACACTTTTGCTTTGAATATTTCTTTTTTTTTTTTTTTTTTTTTTTTTTTTTTTTTTTTTTTTTTTTTTTTTTTTTTTTTTTTTTTGTTTTTTTAAATGATGTGTATATTGAGGAATTGTGATGGTTAATTATTATAAGAGAAAGAAAGATTGGTTGGTTGAAAGTTTGTTTAGATTGGTGGACTTTGAGATTGACAAAAATTGCCTTGCTGAGATTTATGAATCAAAGATTATCGTGACTTAATTAGAATCGAAGAGTGATAAAAAAGTTAAATTATGATTTTTAATTAATGTATTCGTAAATTTATAATTGATATATAATATATAAAAAGGTTGCATATTTGGCGAGTTTTAGATAAGCTTGCAAATAATTTATTATTATTGAAATTGATATGTGAGAAAATGCATAAATTCCTCTCTCTCTCTTTTTTATATTTATTTTTAGAACGAAACATTTTTAAAATCATAAAAAAATATCTTTAAATTTAAACATAAAAAAATACACGAATTTATTTCTCACCAGCACGACACAACAATAAAAAAATAAAAGAATCCAAGAGTAATCGGTAATTTTTTTTTTATCTTACAAGAAAAAGCAACGAACTCGTACGTACGTATGTACATATAACAAAAATAGGTGAGCTTCATTCACAAAATGTTCATATATATATATATAGTATAACCAGTAGCTAGTATACGATATCGGTAATGAGATAAAAACACTTCAGGATATACCTATATACACGGTATTGCTACTGTATTAACGTGAAAATTATCTCTAACGACATAGTTGAAATATTAAGGCGTACAGTCGTTTTCAGTAACTATAACTATTAAGTAATGGTATAGCGATTCTGAAAAGGCTTACGAAATATTTGAAAAATTATTTTCTTTTTTTTTTTCAAAATTATCTATTTATATTTTTCTTTTATTTATCGATGCGATGCTTTTGATACAATAATATATATAAAAATATAAACAATAAAACTATATATTTGATAAACAAATAAAAATTAGTACTATAGGTCTCATTTAGATTCTGCTCATTCCCCATTTATTTTTCGTACATTTCTTATCACTCGTTTTCGACTTTAAGTCCCGTTATACATTTAAATCAAAAAAACGTGCTTTCCGTTCACCATTGACACTCTTAAACAAATTACAAATAAATTTAAATATTTCTAAGTAATCACTATCCTAGAAAATAAAGTTCTCCTTTAAAATTATTCACACGTGTACGTGTCTCAGCTATTACTTAGAAAAATTTAGTGCAAACAATTTTTATTGCTATTTCCAAATGAACATTTAATAACGATAATAGATATTACGTAAATTATATATATAATTATCAATACCTAATATTACGTATAGGAAAATGAAGCGTAAGATACTTAAGGATCCATATAGTGATGCCTTGCTCGATAACCGGCACCGGTTGTAATCCTAAAATCTCGTATTTAAATCTTGTCTACGCCAATTAACAAAAGTACCACGATAATATCTGTCATCAAGTATACTTAAATACAAAGTCTACAAACATTCATTAAATCTGTAGTAGAATATTCGCATCAGACAAAAAACATAAAATAAAAATACTACTTTTATTACAATTTAAAAAAAAATATACTAAAATTTCAATACAAATTTTTCTATTCGAATACATAAAAGTCAATTCGCTACACAAAAACTTAGCCTTCTTGAGCACGTCTCTCCTACTATTTCTGTAGCCTTCTACAGTACATATACACACAATAAAAAAAAATCGTTTCTTTTGGTCCACGTCTCTATTGGACTTGCAATTACGTAACCTGCTACCGAGTCTCACCCCCTTCCTCCTCCTCCTCCTCTTTTCTTCAAGTATGTAACAATTGCAAGTCGGTTTTTCTTGTGTACATAGCTCGTAAAAAAGTGCAAAAGCCACGACTTGAAGCTATTGAGCTTGGGCTGCTTCCATTACGCTTACTCGCGAGAAATTCTCCTTCCTATTCATGATTTCTTTCCGCGTTTTTCTCTCTATAGCTTTGTATTATGAGCTATTATTCAAACTGAACTGTTCTAGCTGCGGCTCTTGTGTGAATTCTAGCTTTAGTTTTGTAGTAGAGGTAATAGAGACCTTACGGTTTTTAGAAAAAAAAAAGTGTAATATGTCATTGAGAATAGTGGCAATAAATATTGAAGAATAATAAAACAAATGTTTACTATAAATATGTAATAGGATGTTTTTTTATAAAAATACAAATAAAAAAATTATGATAACCACATTACAATGAAAAGCCGAAAAATGACAAAACGATACACACATGTGGTTACCAACTGCCCATAACATTATTATATATCCATTTAACATAAGCATAAAATTTGCGAAATGACAAATAATTTGAAAAAAAAGGAGACAAACACATTGCGGTAATAGTGTTTTGACAGAGTCCACATGTACTTATATACAAAGTAATAAGAGGCGGGCTTATTTCCATAGTCCTCAGGGAAAGATATACGCTACGACATATTATAACCAACGCCCCCTCTTGTGTATACATACACATTTACTTTTTACACTAGAGACAATAATCAATCAAACTTGCTTTTCTCCACCTACTTTACATATATTTATGTACATGCATAATTATAGACTCAATTTTTTTTTATTCTTTTGCATTTGCGTGAATCAGTTTTTTAATTTTTAAATAATTTTAAAAATACTGAAAAAAAAAAAATTTTAATTCAACTATTCTTCAACTACACATACAATCACGTGTTAACCAAACTAATCATGCCACATAGTTGAACCCCTTCCTCCAGAATAACTAATTTGTCATGGTCCAAAAGTAGGTGGAGTTGGGTAACTTGAAAACATATTCTTCAGCATTTACTTTTCTCTTTCTTTTCTCGATTAGTATCCATTGTAAAATTTTGAAACACAGATTATCGCCACATGTCCTACCGTATACACACACACCCATATATGATAATTTTTGAAATATCATGATGACCAAAAAGAGTTTGCTTTGTAATCGATTGCTTGTTTAACAAACAACAATTAAGAATGACTTAAGCCAACCATTAGCTTACACATACACACACACACACACACACACACACACACACACACACACACACACACACACACACATTTTTCAACCAACACTTGAAATGATCATAATTTATCATTTTTTACATGCATTCACAGTGTTTATTTTAAAATCCAAAAATCACATTTTTTTTTCATTTATTTATTATTTTATTAATTTAAAAATTATTCAAACAAACCTAACACATAACAAAAAAAATAGAATACAACTTTCACCACATTTAAAAAAAGAAAAAAAAACATAGATTACAAGCTAAAGCCCTCGTCAAAGTATATACAAGAACCACGTCCACTAGGGAATCCTTCTCGTCACATTGATAAGACACCCGCATACATACATACATGTATAAACACATGCGCGTTCACTATGAGAAAAAAAAAGAATCGTTACTCGCTTTCGCACGAGGGAAAAAAAAAGAAACAAGCAATATAGACTCGCGAGCGACTTTGCAAGCGCTGTCAAACTAATATACCTATTCCTACTCCTCGCTTTTGCTGTCAAGCTCATTGTAGACTGTAGGTAAGGCCCTTATCTCTATTTTGAAACGTGTCTGATAGCTCAGCTGCTGCTGCTTGAAGGGCTAGAACGTTTCCCCCATCGTCCTCGATTCTCATAAACCCGAAATTGTCGCTGAACAACACCTGAATTTCTTTTTTTTGGTGGTGTGGTTTGGTTTTGTCTGTCGGTGTTTAGTTGGGAATATAGGTGATGCAGCTGATTTTTTTGTATGTTAGAAAATATAATAATTTTAAAAACTTAAACTTAGACGTGTGTATAACTATTATTACGTAAGTACACAAAGGGAGGATGTATTCATTTTAAAATTACTTAATCCAAAACATATTTTTTCAAAATATAGTTTCTTATATGATTTAAGATTTTGGATATATGATAAGATAATATATAATGGTGAAATAATGAGATGGTGATGTGTGATAATCGATATATAAAATCGTTTTTAAAGCTTAAGCAATTTCTTATGAACACACAAATATTAGCCAATAGTATAATTATATTGACAATAATTAATATGTGTATAACATTTAAAATGCTTTTGCAATATAATAAAACAATTCGACAAAAATTATAAAATGATCGAAAAAAAATTTTTAATAAAAACCAAAAAAAATAAACATTTTATCTAAAAAAAATTAAAAAAAAATCGCTCCCACGTACCTTTCAAACACTATCATCTTTATGCAAAAACCAAATATAGACACCTTCCAAAAAAAAAAGACACAAGTCCCTCAACATTATCAAAGATCTATCGCGAAGCCATACTTACAACGATGGTGGTCTTCTAGTTTCCAACAATTTCATTTTGTCCCTTCCTTATCTCTTTGTCATATACAGTCCTCCAAAAACCTTGCAATATATCCCCTACTCAAAAATGCAATCTTTCCTTATATGTATATAAGGTACACCCCCTCAAAACAAACGTTCACGCGTGCGCAATCAGATTTTCGAAAAATATATACTTACTCTTTCTCGCACATTTCCCAAGGGAAGACAGCCAGCTATAGCTAGTTTGCAAACTCCACTATATACCTACTATATATACACACACAGGGTGACGAAGAGAAAGATTGCTGAAAAAAGAGATAAGCACGTGTGTATAAGTATGTATGTCTGCGCGTCAAGACGACAGATAGTAAAGTGCAAGGATAAAGTTTCGGCGCAAGTCTAGGAAAGCAGCAGCAGCACACATACATACCTTATCGCACCCAAACTCCCTCTCTTCTTCTCTCGCGATTAGACGTTTGCGAGAAGAGAGAGAGAGAGAGCTTTCTCTCTCCTTCTCTTATATACATTTCCAAATGTGACGTCACAAAAAACGACGTAGACAAACTCTCCTCCTACTCCTCCTTGATATTTCCCCCTTAAGCAAAAATATATGTCCTACCATTGGTTGGTCAAAGGAGGAGCTGCTGCTGGTCTCGCGGAGCTTATCTTGACGTCCTTGGCTAATCTCTATACGTTCCTACTCTGTCTTTTTCCCCTCCGCCTTCCCCCCTTTTGACGCTTTACTCGCTCGTGTCCTCGGTATTTCACGATGCGAGATTACTCTATATCAATCTTGTAATATGCTTTGGTATATTATACTGTGATTTTCTGTGTATGAACTCTTTATTTTGATATAGATCATATAGATTATTTCTATTTATAAAATTTTATGCAAAAATTAATTTTTTTTAAATTAAAAATAATTATTAATAATAAAAAAAAGAATTTTAAACAAATCCAAAAAACGCCTACAGTATCCACATTACCCAAAATCCTCTAAAAAAGTTTTATCTCCAAATCCATGCCTATACCAAGGACCAAATACACACTATACCCTCTAACACGGAAAATATTCTCAACAACTCATCATACATTACAATATATGCATATATATGTAACGTAGTCACCAAGCGCTGCTGTTGCTGCTGCAACGACAATGTGGTTGCTTTATCGCGGTTCAAGCCTGCGTGTATTATGCTGTCCGATACGCGGCTTATCTCGGGTTATAGTTATAGGTATGTATATAGGTACTGGTCATATATGTGTATAACAGTGGTTCTCACAGCAGTAGTTATTCCCTCTCTGTATATCGTTCTGTCTTTTTCTGGATGTGGTAGCTCCTCCCACGCACTAATACCATCCTGAGTTCGTATATATATATATATATATATATATGTGTACACGTGGAGCTTGAATTTATGTATGACTTGCAGTGTCTATATTTTTTTTTTGCGTGGACAAATGTTAGATAGACTCTTTAGGGAAGACTTGCATAAATGACCCACTTAATTAAGTATTACATTATTACTATGCAATAATATATTGTATTTTTTTAAATAATTAAAATTTAAAATGAGAAAGGCAATTAATTAATTAATTAGTATACTTCATTCAATTGATGAAAATTATTATAAAGTACTGAATGAAACGGCGAATCACAAACGTCACTATATGAAAGTGAGTATAATAATATATAATATATACATAATCATCGAATATTACATTACCACGTGCTTATACGTATATATAGTGTGCACTTGAAACTAAAGGGGTATCAGGTATAAGAAGCTCTCAAGTTTTATCTTAATAGCGATAAGCGCCCAATGGTATTTGTATAAGCATTTTTTTTTTTTATTATAAAACACAATTCTTATGAGTGTAGTCTCATCAATGAAAAGTAAATTTTTGTATCCGCAATTTTTCAAACCATCTCGAATTTACAAATTGAAACTTTTGACATAAACAAATCGACGTTTTATTTATTATCAGATATATACCCAAATAAACCCAAAAATTATCATACACGTAAAGTAATAAACCTAAAGATCAAACAAATTTAAAATAGCGGCGACACACAATGTGTTATATTATAAGCCGCGAGATAATAACGTGAAAAAAAAGGCGCGTGCGTTCTCTTATACTCGATGGTGCTCTCGGCCGCGCACACTATACTTACTATCGTACATTTCGTAAAATCAGCAGCAGCGAGTACAACCACGACCACCACTTGGACGAACGAAGGGGTCTCAGTTCGCGAGTGTTACTCCATCCGGATGGTACCTAATATAAACGTTTTTCTCTCTTAGGATTGACAATATTAGTTTTAGTTATTGGTATATTAAGCCCCTTTTTTCTTAGATATCTAAATGAAAAAAATTAGTGTGAGTGTGTTTAGGTATAGGTCGACGATTTGGAATTGCAATTTTATTCCGATTAATTATAGAGAGGTCAATATGTGATTTGTTAAAAAAATAATATGTATATATGTGAGAGGGATCTGGTGGTATACACGTTTAAAAAAAAAAAAGAACAGTGCGAAAGAGCGAGATTTTATTCGAGACGTGAGACTTGAGTTCTCCCGCATGTGTATGTATTACATATATGCTCTCGTGTCGTGGCTTGGCGCTGCCATTGACGACGTTATCGCGAAAATATATCCTGACCTAGTGACATAATTGAAATCGGCTTGCTTGCGAGCTCTTGTAATGCAGTAGGCACTTGACTGCCTTTTTTTTTCCTATACGTGTTATTAACTCAAACTACAACGACGACGACGAAGTTACAAAATTAAATTGTATTGCTTTCCATGAAAATTATGTTTCAATTATTTTTTTTTTATATATGAAAGAAATTATAATTTTAGAAAAAATAAATTTATAAGAATAATAATTTACTAGCACAAAAATAATTCTACAAAGTCAAATACAAGGCTCAATATATTTATTCTACAAAATAATTATACTTCCCAAAGAAAAAGCTCGCGTTTAAGCTAATACAGACGCAGGAGTGTTTCAGAAAAGCCGGAAAAACAAAACATCGGTAAACCCATTCCTTCAGTGGCAAAAAAGAAAAAAGAAAAAAAGAACACAAACATACTGGACTTTCGAGGCCGTATAGCTGCGTGACGCAATAAATTTTAAACTCTAAGCTTATACTTATACTCTCTTGTGCGCTCGCGCGTGCAAATATCGTAGTGCGTTCGTGTTTTGCGCGCGCAATTTGCTATGAAGTCCTCGCTCCAACTACTACCTATAAAGCAACAATACCTACACATATTCGTATATAGCTGCTTTATTTTTTTAGTTTTGCGCTCTTGGGTTTTTCCAGCCTATTTAGATGTTTAAAAAGAAATTATATATAGATTGCGTGCTTAAAAATTTATTTAATGGTAGCCCTTTTAGTAACGAAATATAATTATAAATTTTTTTTATTTTGCTAATGACAATTTATTAATAAATAAGAATAATAAGATAACAATTTTAAGCAATTGCCATTTACACACGTAATGTAAATACTTAGTCATGTATTTAAAAACTAGTATAGTGTACATTGTTATAATAATAATTAGATGCGGTGACTCGGTCTGTTTTAAGCTCTTTGTCCAATAAAACGAACTCTACTGTATACTTATGTTATACAAGCAAAACGTAAATTTTCGTTTAATAATTTAAAAATTTTGAATAAATTAATAATATTCTTATTTAAAAAATAAATCAGAACAAAACCAGTAAACAGCATTAAAACAAAAAAAAAGAAGCTATTTAGACTCACAACCAATATTTTAAAAATGAAATGTATCTTACAAAAAAAAAGCTCGGACTTTAACCTCACCCAAGAGGTTCCCTTATTACTCCAAAAAAAAAAAATCTCACACTGATCGGTAAATATATACTTTATCAGTAAATAGAGGGTGAGAAAAATAAGCTAAGCTGCACTTGACAGCCATCGTTATTTTTCCAATGTTTTCTCGTAAATATATCAGCCTATACAGTGGCAGTTGCATCACTTTTAAAAGAGAGAGAAAAAGAAAAAAAAGGCTACCGAGAGAACTTAATGTAATGAGCTTTGAGCTTATCTTTCCGCGTTTTCCCTCGTTAAAAAAAGCGGAAAAACTGCCGCGACTGATAAAAATTGAAGAAGAAG
>JAPYZE010005934.1:0-15483 GCA_030522805.1 Leptomastidea abnormis | reverse complement strand
ACTGTAATACTTTTGCAGGCCGCAAATGCGTGTGTACGAATAAAGTATGCAAGGAAAGTGGAGCCAAAACATGTAGAACTCGATCATCCTGCTACACCGAACTTATCTACGATGCTAAGGAACCTGGTACTACAAAAACTATTCGTGGATGCACAGAGTAATTTTTTATATATAAACTATATTTTTTTTTCTTCTTCTATTTCTATATAGAATTCTATTGAGTCATAGGATTTTAAAGATTATAGATATTTTTAAATTTAGAAAACTAAATAGGTTGTATCGTGTGACGTTAAATTTTTTATTTTTGAGATTCGATATTGTTTTCAAAAGCACAATGATCAAAAAAAGATATATATTATAAATAAATTATTTTGCGGAGATGATAGTTTAGCAAATTGAGTGTCGTGATTTTTGAAGGTGTATAGGTATACTATATACTATTAGATGCGTATACGTGCGTGTGATTTAACTTTGGTGATGAAATTCTTCGAGACTCAGCTTCTCTCGTATTTTAAATACAATTTTAAAAACGAGAAACGCCTTTTCGAGACTGGTATTTTTCGTTGATATTCGAAGCTGAATGAAATGCGCAGGAATAAGAAGAAGAAAAAGAAGAAAAAAAAAATGCGTATAAATATAAGAAACTTGTCAGATTGATTCATAGATAAAGAGGCGCGCTTATAAAATCGTTATGAAATTAAACATATATACATATATACATATCTATATGTACGTATAAATATACATATATAAATATGGCGGTGCCCTTGACGACGTCCAATTTTTAAATTAAGTGATACATAAATAACTCTTTATCAATTTGTCGAATAAACAGACGAGGACATCATGGAATATATTCACTTGGGCTATTCGTCGTTTCTTTTTTTTTTTTTTATTTTTTACAAATATATATTTAATTTATATTAAAAGACTTGCAATTCCAATGTAATCGTTCATCGACTATATTTGATTTTGAGAGTGGAAAAATTTTTGCCACTTGATCACAGTATGAAAAAAAATAAAAAAATAAATAAAACAAAACAAACAATTTATTGATAAAAATTATTTTTAATAAAGTAATTTTAACTTTTTTTACGCACAAGCATTCGTATACACACATACATATGTATACAATATATATATACAGATTTGAAAATAACCCTCGTGTATAATAAATTTCATTTTGAAAAACAAAGTCCACATTTATAGAATGCATAATCATTTTCTCGCTTGTTTAAAAAAAAAAAAAAACTTGTTCTCCACTCAGCTTCCTTTTTTCACTATTATACCCCGTTACTTTTTGCTAAATAGTTATTATCTCTTTCTCTAAATTAAAAAAAAGAAAAAAAAATTAAATATTATTGCGCAAAAAATTATTTAAACATTTAAATAGCCCCGGTGTCATCCTTTAGCATTACTACAACACCTATATATACCTTCTATATATTATAAGAGAATGCAAATCCTGTTCGATATATCACATTATCGTATCTATAATATATACTTACACCGAAAAATTTCCAAAGGCGCCAGGCGCTTTATAATCGACACGTCATATAAAACCAGATCGCGTGAAAATATCGCGACAACACATCAGCAAACAACAACTCTAGTACAACCTATGTATACCAATCGATCTTATATTGAAGGTACATACCCAAGTAATGTTGGCCTACTGGTTGGTTTCGCGTGAGTTTCTATACATAAGACAGACACGATGATAAGTCGTGGTTTATCAACTCTTAGACTTATGTAACGACTATTTTTATTTTGAGAAACGTACAACACTGTAGCTGTAAAATATATTATAAAGAGAAATCGGTCTTTATTTGTTATAAAGCTTTCTTACCCACACTTATACTATAGTTGCAAACTGGGAGAGGTCGTGAACTTTATCGATTCGAATCTTTACTCATCAAATTCCTCTTTTCTTCGATCCAGTGACGGTCATTGAAAAAGAGAGTAAGTAAAAGTGAGATAGGAAATTCTGCAGTATATATGGTATATCTATAGACAATTAATCTTTAACAGGAGTCTTTTTTTTCTATACGTAATACCAGTATATAAGCAGTTATAGAGTGTTTATAAATATTCCGCGAAATTCGTCTTTAGAATTGTAGATCATTGTTTTTAATTGATATTCTCGTTTAATTTGCTATTGATCGCACGCTGCTCTCTATTTATAAATAAACGTATATAAACTAAAAATAATTAATATTGATTATTTTTTTTTTTATAGATTATTAATAAATAAATTAGAGAAATTAATCTGATTTAGGAAAGATATTTATTTTGAAATTTCTTAATAAAAATCAACGTCATTATGATTAATCGTTTCTCAAACTTGAGTTGATGAGAAGAAGCATTTAAAACGTAATAACTTATACATATATATACTATAAGAATCGAGTTTTAAATTTACTTCCAGCTTGAAGTATTAACTTAATTGAATAAAATAGCTAAGAAAAAGAGAGGGAGAGATAGGATGGGGGGAGAGAGAGAGAGAGTCATCCAATTAAAATGGCCACGTGCATCTCTCAATCTCAGCTTCGTCGTCGTCGTCGTCTTTAGAGTCAGCTTGCGCGAGCGCGCGTCCTCGTTATACCCGCGCGCACCGGGATGAAGAACCACTACTCAGCCTCCAGCAATGCCTCTCTTATACTAGTATACACATATACGATATATTCTCTGCTGCTTTAATTTCCAGTGTTTGCTTCTCTCCCCCTCTTTTCTTGCAAGCTGTTCTCTATACGCTTCTTACGTCGACTTTTATTTCTTTTTTTTATTTTTTACCCTCCTACATGCCGCGGCTCTTTACCAGTCTTTTTTGCTGGCATCCCTTTATTGACTTCGCTACAACTTCGAGTTTCTATTTTTATCGTGAAGTTACGCGGCTATTAGAGAGTTTATAATCGTTAGGGAATACTCTATAATGAATTTAAACGAAAAACGAGCTTCAAATGTGCTTTTACAAAACTTCGTGTTTTTTTAATTTCTTTGATGACGCACTTCGATGAGATTACGATTAAATAATAATATTACGATGATAAATATTTACGATTTGTTTTATTTTGAATATACGAAATTTTAATAATAGATATACGGTACGGCCTAATTTTTTTTTGGTAGATTTAAAAATAAACTGGTTAAATAAATCTCGTAGACCCACAAATATATAATCAAAACTTGATCAGGAAAAATTGTATTTTATATATAGACCCATAAGCATTCAATTAATCATTCTATATTTTAAATGATTTACAATTATCATAAAAATTACAGAAGTGCAGCACAATTATCCTGCGAATCGAAGACCTGGCACGTAGCAGCCTCACCACCATCAAGCGACGAAGACAGCAGTCCAAACACTCTGGACCAGCTAGACCGAGCAACTTGGCCACGTATAAATTGTTGCGACAGTCATGACTATTGTAACGCCGCGGACGAGGATTTCGAGCCACAAAATTTGGGATCTACCGCTCGACCAAATGGTGATCGGATAGTCATTGATACTCGAGATCAATTGGTTGCTACTGATGCACAAGATGCTGCAGCAGCTGCAGGAACAACTGGATCGAATGCTGGACGAGATTATCGATCTGCTACGGTCACGATATCAGGCAGTTCAATTGCAGGAAATCAAACTGTTCAGCCTCTTCATCTTGCGGCACTTATACTTGCTGTTGCTGCTTTAATATCTGTATTTGCTGCCTGCTACGTTGTTACAAGGTTTTTACCATCATCATCATCATCATCATCTGCTACAAATTATGAAGATGAACTTTTTGCTAAGAATTATTTATTTCAACGAGTTTTTGCTAATAAATCGAATGACGCCTATGCTAGATTAGACTTACAAATTAATCGGACTTGAATTTAAAAAAGAAAAATGCTTTTTTTTTAAAGAATTTATTTGTCTGTGTGTGATTTGAGGTCGTTTATAATATCCATTAAGCTTTTATAAATTTATACAATTATTTATTTTGGATGTGATAAATTTTGATCTATTTTTGAAACGAGTTTCTATAAATGCTGTGTGAGATAATACGACTAGAAGAGATTTTTTTTTTTTTTTTTTAACGGGGCACCTGCAATTTATGTTACGACTAATCACATCATTTTTTAAATTCTAGTTTATATAAACGCGTGGGAAAAAAATCTTTCTTTTTTTATATTTTTGTTCGATTAATATAGAATATAGGGTAAAAAATAGAACGCGATTATTGGTTTAAAAAAAGAGAAAAGCTATAGAGTTTTAATATGTGTGTTAGAACTCGTGCGTCAAATGGTATTTTTTTTTTCTGTCAACGATTTAGGAAAACAATGATTTGTTTTAGATTCTAAAAACTGAGATGCTTCTGTGCTCTCTTTTTCTTTCTCTTTCTATATCGCGCGTTAATATACGAATGACAAATGGCAAACGGAAAGGCATAAATTTATTAAATTGTGTTTTTTTTTTTTTTTTTTCTTAGCAAACAAAGCGTCAAATGACGTAGCTTTAGTTTCCTTGTTTATTTTTGCATTGCAAAATATAATATTTCGATGTTTATTTTGAAAAAATATTTTTGTTTTCTTTCTGTGTATATAAAAAATGAATCATATCTATAATTTTAATTAATCAAAATTTATTTCGATGATAAATGCGGTATTAATAAAAAAATCAGTCAAAACTAAATTTCAATATTCTTAATTATATCTTCTCCATCACGAAAAAAAAAATAAATTAAATAACATCAGATATGTATTAATTTGTATAACCAATAGTAATTAAAAGTAAACAAGTATAAATAAGAATAATAAAATTGTGTCTTTTCCGAATTCCTATTAAATTTATTTTTTTTTTTTGTTCCTCATCTCAGGAATGTAAGGGTCTTCCTCAAAACGTGTTCAGGGCATTTCTCTTTTTCTCTTTTTTATTAAAATTTGCGTAATATCATGCTAATGTGTCTCGTATATGTATCCCGTCTTTCTCTCTTTTACCCTCCTAACAATCTTTTACCCGTCAATCGACTCAATTTTTTTTTCTTCTCTAGAAATTTAATGAGCATAATTTATATCGCATACCGTACGAGCGTCGTCCGGATAAGAAACGCGTTTTATTGGCTTTTCAAGCAAGTACATAAGTGTATATGCATTAGTCATTTTATTAAACAGTTCAGTGATTTTCGACTATAACGTCGTTTGATTATCTTGTAAATTCGTTGATGAGGTCACATAAAAGTTTGCATTCTTTATAGTTCACTCGTTTCTTACTAATCAAGCCTGATATACCTACTTGAATATAATCTAAAAACACTTTACATCACTCTTGATTTTTTTTTTCTTTTCATAAATAAATTAGCTTGAAATTTTTACACTTTCATCACGACTTTTTTTCTCAAGTGTACCACAACACGATGTAATATCTCTTACTCGCGATCGGCGCCAGCGTTCTCATATACCCAACCGTCGATAACACCTCGTCATCTATACATATACATCGATATAAATAAAAAAAATTTAAAAAAAAAAAACAGTTAACCAGTGACCAAAGCAACTCCACGAGTAATGTTGTTTAATAGCACTAGCGAAAAGCGAGTGCCAAGTCATTTGGATAAATTGAAGTATAGTACAAGCCGTAGTTAATAAGCACAAATTCCACGTGAGGTGAAAAGAAAATCAGTATACATTGGTTGTACTTAACAGTTACTAAAAAAAAAAAAGAAAAATACGCCGTGATTAGGACAATTATACATACATTCGTCCTTGGTATCAACCCCCACACATACTTAAAGCTTATGGTAGACATCATTCCTTGATTTTCGCTCTATAGCTAAATACATATCAGCAAGCCACAAATACCGGAAAAGACACAGAAACATCGAAGCTTGCACGCGTTGCGTTTAATTAACGCTTGTCGGGTCTGCAAGCGCGCATACGACCCGATTTTTTTTACAACTTCTCCACATACTCTTTCATTTTTGTTGTTTTTTGCGTTCTAGCTTCTTCTTCTTCTTTCAGTCCCTTCTAATTAGCGACCTAATGCCGCGCGCCATAACTTTTTTTTTTTTGGGTTATTCGAGAAGCGCGTGTGCAATGAAGTTCTCTTCTAATTGCGGTATACTTATATGTATATACAGGGACCAAAATGCCGACAACTAAGAAGCATGTTGCTGCTGCTACTACTTTGCGAGAGAGCGAGCCTGATGGCGCTCATCTTGACCGTCTGAAATGTCGTTCTTCAAGTTTTTTGTTTTTTATTTGCTGTTGATGTTCTTCTTCCCCTTTCTACTCTTTGATCCTTGTAGATATTGAGATTATTTTTGGGGTATTACGGAATATCGTGTCGGAAATCGAATTTTATTTTTTTTTTTTTTTTTGTTCAGGATGACACAAATTTAATGGATGATGAGATTGTAATTTTTTTTTTTCAATGACTCTAGATTTAATGACTAAAGAGTTTTAATTTGCATCGTCATTAATGAACGTTTTGTATCTCATTACTATTTTATATGCTTCTTAGTTGGTTTATATACTTTTATGGATATATGTTTTTTTGTTTCATTTGGTAACGATATAAAATGCGGTTACATTTCAACAGCATACATCATTTAGCGATGTTTAAATTCAAGTTTGATTAGACTTTCAAGATTATTTACGATTCCCATGGGTGTACGTTATATTTAAGTAACAAAAAAAAAAATACAAGTATTTTAAAAAGCTCGCGTTAAATTTTAACTGCGCAAATGATATTGGTCAACTTTTACGATTTTACTCTTGTACGCATATATGCATTAACATGTATATATACCTATATATACAAGCTTCATCGTTTCTCGTCAGTTTTTCTCCCCTTTCATTTTACTTCTCTCTTTCTCTCTCAAGTCTTACATAAAATAAACAAGAAACTAAAAGAACACATGCAGAGACCCAAATCAAGCTCATATATAAGCATATGAACATAGAGCTCTCAGGGCTCGTAAAAATTTTTTATCGAAAAAACCAGCAAACGCTATACTACTACTGCCTCTGTTGCTCCAATATATATATATATGCCTACCTAATCCCTAAAGAATTTTTTTTTAAAAGACACGTGTAGAAAAGAGAAACAAGCTGAGGCGCCTTGAAGTAGAGCGCAGGAGCAGCAGCTGCTGCTGCTGTCGACAAAAAGCAAACATGTTTTAGCTGCTCTGCACACATATAGGATGCGTGTGTCTTCTTATTTGGCATGTTAGATACATATACATATACATATACAGCCGCGCCCTGAAATCGGTTTACCGAGATATAGAGAAGCACAACCGTTATCAGAAGGGGCGCCAGTCCGATTGGCGACGAATAGGTATACATACGTGTGTGTGTGTGTGTGTGTATTTGTATGATATGCTCTTTTTCTTTCTTTCTTTTTTTTTTTTTTTTTAGCTTTCTTTTCGAGAGAGAAAGAGAGAAATAGCAATACGTGTGTGTGTAAGAGCTATCATCGCGTTTGTTTGTACGAATATAGGCGCCGGGACGCCCAGGTTTTCTCTCTCTATATATCTATCTTTATTTCTTTATTTTTCTCATTCTATATATCTATAAAGCTATATCACGCTGCTTGTTTCTTTCTCTCTTTCTCTCTCTCTTTTGGCTTGATGTCGCGACTCGTGCCAAGAAATCAATTTTCTTTTAACCCCCCCTCTTTATACCCCCCTTCTATATAGTGCTTTGGTTTTCGTCGACGCCAACTATGGCGCCGATATTTTTCGTAGTCGCGAATCGTCCACGTGAATTTTCGCGATTTTGTTCTCGATATGGCCACTTGCATTTGGATAGTTTTGGTAATCTTTTTGAAAATGTAAGAGCGAGCTTTTATGAAAATACTTTAAGATTTTTTAAAATTGTGCTTTTGAAGAAAATTGAACTATTGAATTTTATTATATTTAAAATTATAGTTTTAGAAATATATAGCATTAATTTAAATTTCAATAGAAAATCTTCTCTATATAAGTACCTAAATAATTAATTTAAATTTTTCATCGATTAAATAACCTACTTGTCATACATATACATTTTACATTAAATCAACATGTTATACATCAAATCAATCAAATCTTTAAATTGAATTTATCAAAACGCCTTTATTATCTCCAAATCTTTTCTACAATTTATCCAAACATTATTGATACTTATATCATTTTATCGTATATAACCGTATACAACAAAATTGTCGCCACAAAACCTAGCCTAGTTATCAATACCGGTCGCGACTCTTTTGTCGCGACTCCTTCATTCAGTCCTGTTTACGAAAAACTGACCTATTTTCTCTTGCACACAAACTAGTAACATTACATCCCCTTTCCATTTTCTCATCAACCATCATATCCTTATACATATCCCACATATACTATTGCTCTTAAACATAGTCTTCACAATGCGGGGGTGTATATGTATATAAAGAACATATTAAAAGGAAAATACATATAGGAGAGCCATATCGTCTACTGCAGCTGGCCCATCGACATCAAAACTCCTGCATCAGAAGCAGCCTGCGCACAGTCCAGCCGTCTCGACAACTGTCGCGACATATACTAAAAGCGCAACCGCTTACCGCCCTCTTATCAGACTCTTATTCCTCCCTTCCTCTCCCCCTCACCCTCTTATATCACCCCTCATGCTTTCTTCATCGTTTTCTTCTCTTCTACTCTTTTTTAATGTATGTACAGTATAGATTCGTTCGGCACGCGCGTGTATACTTATATTCACGAGATATACCACAGACCTCCAGGGCCTTATATATATAAATTCTTCTCTCTTATTTTCTCTTCTTTCCCCACTGTCTTGACGTAGCTTATATTCTTCTGCTATCTTCCTGTTTTTTCTTCTATACTTTTAATTTTTTTTTATTTTGCAAGCCTATACACGAGGCCCGCGAAGTTAAAAAAAAAGAGAAAGAGAGAGAGAAAGGAAGAGTCTGGGCTACCCTCTAATCTTAAAGAGGGGGGGAGGCCAAAATCGCTAAGTGGGTTTTCGAGTTCGAAAGAGAGAGAGAGAGAGAGAGAGAGAGAGAGAGAGAGAGAGAGAGAGTGTCCCGTGGGATTCTTTCTTTTCCTTCTATCTTCCTCTTGCTTATATTCTATACATCTATCTCCTTCTTTTCTTCTTCCTCTTCTTCTTCTTCTTATTCGTCTTCTCTATATCTTCCATACTTTCGCATTTTTCGCCTCCCGCAAGCATCTCTTTTTCTCTCTCGGTCGCTTCTTCTTCTCATCCCTATATACTTTCTCTTCTCTCTCATCTCTTTTTCATCTCGGTATTTATATTCTCTTTCGTGCGGTCTTTTCTCGGTTCCCGAGCTAAGTAAAGGGCAGGCTTCTGACTCTCTTTCTCTCTTCAAAGCCCTTCCTCTCTCTTCATTCTACCTTCTTTCTCAACACACATATATGTATCCCCTGTAGGCGCATATCTTTTTCGCCTTGTTCACCACGATTGTTTTTTCGTTCTCCAACTCTCGAGTATCGTCTTACGTCTCATTCTGCACGCTTAAAGAATACGTCTTTCTTCTTCTTCTCCTCCTCCTCCTTTCTTTGGGTTATTTTTTCGCCTGCGTACTTCTTTTTTTTTTTTTTTATCTTTTTCTTCTCGGTACTTTCTTAGTCTTACTTACCCAACCATCACCCCTTTTTTATAGGTTTTTGAGGACTAGTTTTACGCGTCGTCGACGAATTTTTTTTTTAAATTGTTAATATATATGTAGTTTGCAAAAAAAAAAAATTATTTGTTCAATTAAATATTTGATTTGTCGATCTCCAATCCGAGGTCGAGTCCAAGTACATATAATATAATGGTAATTTATCGTCGCGTTTGTTTTCCTTCTTTATATTTTTTTTCTTTGTTTTACCAGAACGAAAGCGATAAGCTAACTACGAGAGAGAGAAAGAGAGCTATGGCAATTAAACAGCCAGCCAAGATGAATTTAATTAAGACAAACATACACACAGAGACATATATAGACACAGCTTTCAGCCTCTCGCGATTTTTAGACGCAGCTTTTATCAGTGATACAAGCAGCCTCTCTTTCTCTCTGCCTCATCCTTCTCCTTCTCCTGATTCTTTCTTTTCTCAACCACGAATGCACACACAAGTTTCTTCGAACGGTCGTGCACTTTGTACCATAGCCTCGTGTATAATATATAGTATGGTATGTACGTTGTACAATACGAAGCAGCAACAATCCACGACGGTATATATATAATACGACACCCATCTCTTTTTCTCTTGTATATATAATGCACTTACTCCATTTACACAAAGAGCATGCAGCGGCGGCATCAGTACGTTAGTATAAAATTCACTCGAGCTTCATGATCATCATCATCATCATCATCTTCGTATAGTCGTCGTCTTCGATCGTCACTTACACGTTTTCCCTTTCTTCCTCGTTTAGTCTTATCGACAAACAGCCTCGGCAGTTTCTTGCGTGCGGTCTTTTTATCGTTCCACGAAGGAAAGTCGTAGGCGAAACATATATAAACACACACACATATGAAGCTTATATACGTACGCATGCAAGAGAGAGAGAGAGAAAAAAGACAGGGGAATCAGCTTACGCGTTTTCTGCATTCGATCTTTCAAGAGACGAAAGAGAAACGAAGGGGAGATAATATAACTACAGAGAAAGAAAGAGAGTAGACTTGTTGAGATGCGAACTAACCAGTCTCTCTCTCTCCAAAGTAAAGAGAAAGGGGAAAGGATAACACGTGAATTAGGGTTCGAATATAAAAAGTGAAGCTTAAAAGACAGAGAGAAGAGATTTCCTTTTAAGTGCGTCTCGCGGTTATAGTCCGATAGCGCGAGAAGCACCCTTTTTTAGGGTCTCTCAATTTTTGATTTGGTTCTTTTTTGGTATATATATATATACCTATACCTTTACTGATATACCTTATATTATATACCTATATAGGTACCTTTACTACCTTGAGCACAGGAAGTGAACGAGATAAGACTTAGCAGACATATACATATACATATATCTATACACATGCACATTTGTTTTTTTTTATTTTTAACAATTGATAAGCGTAATTGTTTCGAATCCTTTATCGTTGATTGCGACCGGTACCTATATACACTACTACTGCTGCAACGGCTGTGGACTACATCGAGGACTCGATTTATTATTCGACGAGGGTTTATTTATATATCTTTAGGGTATGGCGATATGGTTAATTAATCATACAAAACCACCTGGACATGGTTTGCTTGTTGTTGCAAAATTTAAGCTTACGTAAGGTGTTTCTGTATGTTTGTATGTGTGTGTGTCTCTGTAGTTACTCGTGTAACGTGAAATTTTGATTAATTAAACTTATTGCGTAGTAGGATAACCGAGTGGTTTTTATCTAACTGTAATTTTTTTTTTTATAAATTCAATAAAAAATGATTATGGTATTATTTTAAAATCTTATGCAAAATGATCATCTTCTCGTTTTCTCGCTCACTTGAATTATTCTACAAACAATAATTATTTTAATTCTGGTGACTTTTTAATGTTACAGATTTTTAAACGCCAGCAGTAGTGCACATCGGATCAGCCAATACGAGGATGGATTAGATTTTTAAGTGAGAGATGTTTAAGTAGCAGCAGCATCGACTTATTAGAGGATTTCCAGGATGAATGAGAGCTTACATTCGTGGTAAGTAAAGTGATATATAATTGATGCTTAAATGTATTAATATCTTCCAATCTTTGGTGGCTCTTTCAATTATATCAGCTTACTCTAGCAAGCAAAACTTTATTATACATGCTGGGTTAACCAACTGACTAATGTAAGCTTTAGAAAAAATTATAATATTGTTCAGATCGAGCTTTAAAGCTCAATTTTCGTTTATTGTTTTCCTTGTCTACTTATTACAGTTGACAAATCCTGCCATTTCTTAACAGAATTTATTTTTTATCTTTTATATTTTTTTTTTAGTTGAAATAATAAGAAAATTTACATACAGACAGCATCGTATCAGTATAGGCAAACATCCAATGTGTTCAATAGGATACAAACGATCGCATTACGATTTATTTCAAAAGAACACATCGAACATCGTCTCGAAATTTAAAAAAAAAAAAAAAAAAGAAGAGAAAAATCAAAAAGATTAAATAGGATAAAAACGATAGCAATTCGAATTAATAAAAAAGAACAAATAAAAAATAGACTAAAAATATAAAAAAAAAAAAAAAAAAAAAAGTAGGGATATAGAAATATCTTGCCATGTATTTTAATAGTCTACATACGGTCTCAATATAAAATAATACATATATCACATACGTAAGCAAGTCATACATACGCAAAACATTTAAATGTTTAACTTAAAGGAACCAAAGAAAAAGGAAAAAAAAAAGAGAATTTACCGATCGATGCGTTCGTGATGCGCGATATAATATGATCCATCGATTACACTATACAGGCGCCAATGACTAATAAGTAAGCCAAACGCAGACGCCACTGTCGTTGTCGTCGTCCGGTCGCGTATGTACATACATACATACATACATATATATTATTTTCGATCGTTACTATTCGTCTCTATATATGCTATACACCCCCTACAACACCCTCTTTGTCGCCCACGTCGCGACGGAACGTCGTCGCAATGACTATTGCGTGCGGAGCGCATTTGCTTCTAAATCGGTATCGATCGTTGTGGTGACCTTTACAAGTTGAATGACTTGGATTATACCAATGTGTGTATATGCTATAGAGTATAGTGTGCATATGTAAAGTCTAGTCAATTTTGTCGATATATAATCTCTTACCATTAGGTATATCCTATCACTTTTCGTTACTGATTTTATTTCTCAGAGACGCTGTTTTACGATTAACAGGAATTTACATGACACACGTGTGCAATGTGATAAACGTTAGGAAACCAACATATTCTTGATATTGCAAGTGTGTGTATATGTATTGTGTTACCAAATGATTATTTTGTTGCCTCTCTCTGGTAATGTGCAGTCCTTGCAACGTATATACTGGATAATCAATGCAAACTCAAGTATGAGTCGCGTTGGAAAGTTATAAAAATATATAGAGCTATACATATTTATATATACATGCGTACAATAGAGTGTATGTAAGGTGAGAACGTTGTATAGAGACCGGACAATTTAATTGATTGTAAAATGAAGCTGGTATATCTATATAAGTATACACATACATGTAGTGTGTGTGTGTGTGTGTGTGTATGTGTGTGTGTGTGTATATTAACGGTCACGAGTATATTATAAAAGCGAGCATGCATGTTTCATTATTTACATATATTGAATTTGTTAATAAAAAAAAAAAAAATGAATAATTAAATACATGAATTATAACTGTATTTCATAATTTTTTTTTTTTTATATTACTATCCTATAGACCGAATTATACGTAACAGTACCACTATATAGAGTTGGTATATAGTTATAGTATAGTTTTTTGAGAGTGATCGTAATTAAATTCTCAGATCAAATTGACTAGATAACGTGTTGTACTTTTAATTACGTTCGCACTGGTTGACGCAAGAATTATCAGCATAGGCACTACTCCGATATATATATATACGAATCGGTTAATATATACATCGTTGGTGAACATAACTTTTGCACTATATGTACGTACGTACGTATGTAAGTATGTATCTACATGTAAGCTATAGAGTATGTCACGTGTGACGCTGATTTAAGAACTGATCTAAGCTCCCTCTCTCTCTTATTTCTTGTCTCGCAATATAACAAAGTATATATATACCTCACTATTACACTCGTTGACAGTTACGAGGTAAAAAATCTTGTATCACCAACTGATATTTATGTTCGATAAGAAAAAAAAAAAAATTAATTTGCTTGATTAATAAGCAGTTTTCCACGTAAAGCTCAATGCGTCACTTCGACAATTGTCCTTGCGTCAAGTCTATATCAAGAAGAGGGTAAAGGGATGTAGTCTAGTAGTAGCATAGCTGACGCCACCCTAGACGGAATATATTGAAATTCCAGCTTTATAAGGGACGAGGGGAAGTGGATGGCGACTCAGTGGAGCTTTTCTAGAGCTTGAGTAGTATAGGGAAAAGAGAGCAGTATGAGATGGTGGTGGTAGTGCGGGTTTGATGAAGCGGCGAATTCGCGTTCACATGGGGGGGGGGAGGGGAGGGTAAAGAGTAAAGAGAGATCTCTGGCTAGCACGAGGTCTGTCCGGGTGAGACAGAGAGCAAGCGCCGCATGGTCGCGACGACGTCTCTGGCTCGTCCCGACGTCGCCGGTATATGTGTGTGTGTATAATACGCCAGCCGCACCAGAGCTTGCAAACCCAAAGCTCGCCCCGACGTCGTCGCTTACCCGCGGAGCTTTCGTCGCGGCGACGACGACGACAACGACGAATACTGCTGCTACACCTACTCCCCTGCACGTTTCTCCCTTCTCTTCTTTCTTCTTCTTTCTTCTTCTTCTTCTTCTTCTACAGCCGAACAGCGAAAAACTACTCGCTCGCGTAATAAATACGCTGGCATGCGGATGGTCTTGCTTCTCTTATAAGGGATGGAGAACTAGGAATATATCCACCCTGCTACTTTCTCTCTCTCCCTCTCTCTCTTGTGTCGCGTGCCAATTTCGCGTTTAGTAAAGGGGATGAGTAGCCCTCCTCCACCTCCTCCCAAGTCAAGCCCGACTGGGCGCCACGTGTTTTTTTTTCCATTCTCCTCCACCTCCACCCTATATACTAGCTCCGATGCTGTTTTGGCTTTCGTCGCGTCTGATTCGTTGCTATTGAGCTTTCGAGCTTGCGGGAGGGTCGTTGTTGTTGTTGTTGTTGCTGCTGCTGCTGGTATAAGAGTATGAAATCGGATAAAGATATAAAAATATGCTCTGGCAGGTTGTTTAGCATCCAGTTAGCAGTTGAATAACAGATTATTTCTTAAAATGGAAAGTATGCTATTATAGACCGGTAAATAATGTTGCAAAAAAAAAATCATCTAAATAAATGTGTATTGTAGAATGAAAAAAATTAAAGTAGCTATCTGTAATAATGAATGTGATAAATGTTTGTATCAAAGAAAAATGTACTTAAACTAAATTAACCGTTGATATAAAGAAAATCGAGTTTAATCCAGAACGAAATAGAACGTAGCAAACTCTACTTATACTATAGCAAAATACATTGAGAAAAAAAAAGAGAAGGGCGTAGTTGCGACTGAGCGAAACATTAGCGCAATTTGGCATGCAAAAAACTGAAAATGCAATCTCTTTCTCTCTTTCTCGTAGGAAAAATAATGACACAGCTCCGTAACTTTCAATTAGAAATGATTTACAATCGGCTTATATGGCAAGAGGTTAAATTAATGCAAGCTCACAAGAGAGTATAAAAGAACGGGTGCACTCTCTGCGATAAAATGCAAAGCAGAGAGCGCCACTATAAGCTCTGGTTATATACATACACGAGTGTCGACTATAAGGAAATTCAAGTGCGAAATAAAGAGAACGAGAGAGAGAGAGAGAGAGAG
>JAPYZE010005932.1:0-12764 GCA_030522805.1 Leptomastidea abnormis | reverse complement strand
AATAATAAAAAAAAATATATATATATATATATATATATATATATATATATATATATATATATATATATATATATTTATAAATAATATAAATAAACCTCATTCTGTAAGTTACGTCACGGTAAAACCGTTTTGCCAACTTCAGGGTAAAACCGATTCGGTTAGGAGATAAAAAAATTTTCGAAAATATTTTCTCACATTTGTAGGTTGCGGTAACACATTTTTATTAAAAATAAATATTTCACTTATAATTTTGGGTCCGCATAAAAACTTATAATCTATTTAATAATATTCAATTGAAATACTATTGATTATGAGTAGGAAAATTAAAATAATTAAAAATAAAAAATATATTTCGCGTTCAATTTGAATTTTAATGTGTATAATGTTGCGGTCGTCACGCAAACTTGCCTTCGTTCCGCTACCGCGTTAGTTGATTTTATTAATACAGATAAGAGATTTTAAAAGTTATATAAACAGTCTAATTCATAATTTCAGGTAATTAACATTAAAACTTCTCATGATATTTGTGGAAGGCTGCTATAATATTATGGCGTTAAAACAATATGTTTAAGATATTATGTCTTATATTTTTTTAATTTTTTAGATATTTATATATTTATATATTTTAAAAATTATGATGTGAAAAATACTTTTTCACACCATAACTCATTAACGCCTAAATACACACTATTCGACACAAAATTTTCAAAGATTCACTGTTCAATAAATTCAAGCAAAAAAAAAAGTTTTGAACTACTGTATCCTGTTTTTTAAAGGTCGCTCTTTCAAATGGTGATGGTAATAAGTCCTTGAAATAAGTTTTTTTATGTAAATATCGCAAATAAAAAACCACTGCCAATTATTTGTCAGGAAGCTTCTTCAAATATTTATTCCATGTAAATGTGAAAATTTTAATTTTTTTTATTTATAGAATTATATTTTAAAGCTGGACATTTTTACCAAAAAATAGTTAATAGCAAAAATATTTTTTATGAACTTTCAAATTATATCTTTTAATTAATCAAAATACAACACATTTAACGACACTTTTAGGACAAAAAAATTGATAACTACATAACAAAAAAACTAAAAAATAAATTAAAGCATTTTTTCTCTAAAAATGCATTTTATCAGGAAAAAACTATTCTTTTTTTTTTAATAAAATAATCAAAAAATCTGGTTGTGAATTATTCGACACATAAAACCTTGAAAAAATTTTAGTATTTTAACAATAACTTGAAATTGACATAACCTTAAAAAATAAAAAAAATAAATCAAAGCTTTTTTTCTTTTAAAAGATGCATTTTGTCCAGAAAAAAATATTAATTTTTAAGTACGTTCCTCCCGCTCATTCACGTATCAACACTTTTACAAAGGATTTCCACGGGGGACCCGATACCTATTAAGTATAATTTTTGTGACACTATACACTACTATTGCTCTTTTCTACTAAGCCTCGTTTATACGTGTACATTAATACGACTGTACTACCAACAGCGCATGCGCAGACATTGCCAAAACGGTACTCTGGACCAAGAAATAGTGGACCAAGTCAATCTTTACTTTGAGTTTTCTCAAAAACCACATAAAAATTTTATTCTTTTGACAATATTTCAGAAATAATCTTAACTAACTTATATTGCTCTTTTAAGAAAATTGAAGGACCCATTTTTTTGTAATTAATCAAAATTTCGCATTTTTTACCACTCGCCTATGCATGTTAAATAATGTAACTTTGAAGCTCTGTATTTACAAAACTACATGAGCAATTTTCTTTAAATTTGACAAACGCATAAAGAAAATAAAAATAAACGTGTGAGCCAAATTTCAAAACATTTGAAAAAAAATCGTTTTTGGGAGAAACGTCCTTAACATTTTAAAATCGCAAATAAACATTTTTCCGAAAACTGAAAATGAAAAAAAACAATTAAAGATCGCTAAATTTTTTTTTTTTTCAAATTCCTTTTAAAAAAACAAATTAAATCCATTTTGTCCGGTCAAAATCGAAAGATTAGAACATATTATTTTTAGGCATTAGAATCTGTGTTTATCTTCTAAGGTCGTCTGCTTAAAGCAGCATACATAAATCAATATCTCAAAAAATAATAATCCGTTAGAGCCCAAAATTTATACAGACCATCTACAACAAAAATAACACAACTGGTGTGAATTTAAAATCAAAATATAATATTCAATCGAGTTTTTGAATAAACTAAAAAAAGTTTTTCTCAGTTTTCTTTAAAACTAATCAATAAATATACTTGAAATTTCAACCATGAAAAAAACATAATAAAGCAAATATCTGGTCAAAATTTCAAATCAATAACTTTCTAATTATTAGAGATATGCAACCTTGAAAAAATTTTAGTTTTCCAACAATAACTTAAAATTGACATAATCTAAAAAAACCGCTGCTAACTGCATTAGCAGAATGCTTTCTCATCAATATTTTACTTCTTTAAAAAAGAAAAAATCTAAAATCAATATAATTAATTAAAATATTTAATATTTTTAATTTGTTTCCAAAAGCACTTAAATAAGCTACTTTTTGATCTAAAACATCCTTAATAAGATCCAATTAACGAAATTCATTAATTTAAATACGATATTAGTAAAAAGAGACCCAGAAAACTATGAAAACGATATGTAGTTCCAAAAATAGAAATTTTTTCAAAAAATACACACACATACAGACTTTTTCTAAAAATGCGTTTTTTGAGTTCAGGAACCTTCAAAACGTCAAGAAAACCAAAAAAAACCAAATCGAAAATTTTTATCGTTACAAAGCTTTCTCTTTGAGAAAGCAAAAGTAAAAAAAAAAAAGAAATTAAAGCTTTTTTTCTCTAAATGATGCACTTTGTCCGGAAATAAAATATTAATTTTTAATATGTTAAAATCGCAAAAAACCAATTTACCGAAAACTAAAAATGCCAGCTTGTTCTAGCGTGAATGCACTCAACCAATCAACGAACGCGCTCACTCTGTTATATAGAGTCTGCTGCACTGTAAAAGACGGTGAATAGGGCTTTCCATGTATGAGGAAGCAAAAGAACTTTTTTTGAAAAATTGTTTAAGATAACTATTTTTTTTGCTTTAGCATTTTTCTACATACTGAAGGTGGCTTCGGCGTTTGGTGCCGTATCATGAAAGGGGGCACCTTGGGGGCACATATTTTAAATGCTAATTCATATTTTTTTTTTGATAATCGTATTCATTTTATCAATATTTAAATAAACAAGTATTAAACCGTGAAGAAATTGCAGCGAAATATATGACGCATGCGCATCTACGGGCGTTTTAATCAGCTATCTTCATTTTTGATACTTTCACAGTGATTATCTTTAAATTAAAATGCTCAACACAAGGTCTTTTTTAACGTAATATATTGCTTATAATCTAAAGTATTAAAATAATTTTTTTTTTAACTTCCTTCGGACCGTTCTCATAAGCTTCCATGTTGAATTGATGATTTTTTGTTAGCTATTTTCTCCGAAATTAAGTCGTTTACCTCACTGTTTCTTTTTTCAAATAGATTAGGTAGCTTTTATTTACATTATCCCGAATTTTCAGACAAATCTGTTAGTCGGTTTATAATCGCCGAAGCCACCTTAATACCAATAAATATTGCGTCCATTATCTAAAAGTTATATTTATGCTAAGTTAATTTATATCATTTTATATATTTATTTCAATAAAATAATATAAAGCTGTGCCGGTGAAGTCCTCTCGACACCGGCTACACAGTCTATTCTAATCAATCTACAAAAACCCAATGTTAATTTCCAGACAATTGTTACTAGCAAAAAAAAACCGCTGCTAACAGCATTAACAGAATGCTTTCTTGAAGAATTCTGAAAAACAAAATTGATTATATTAAAAATCTCAATATTTTAATTCTTTAATAAAGAAAAAATCTAAAATCAATATGCGGGATGGAATACACCGACAACCTACATTACCGATATTGGCGTATTTATTAATTTTTTAAATAAAAACAACGTAAAATTTAGCAAAACCCAAGATCATATGCACTTCCTTAGAACATTTTCCGTCATATAAAAAATTTTCAAGTCATAAAAATGATAGCACCCTAAAAAATTTTTGCTCCGATGTCAAAAAACACTTCGGAGCAAGAACTTTTTAGGGTGCTGTCAATTTTATGACTTGAACATTTTTTATATGGTAGATAATGTTCTAAGAAAGTGCATATGATCTTGGGTTTTGCTAAATTTAACATTGTTTTTATAAAAAAAAAAATTTTGAATGTGATTATGCCGGTAAGTAGGGTTACTGACTTACCTATCCCCTTACCCAAAAAGCGACCCAGAAAACTATGAAAACAATATGTTAATCCATAAATAGAAATTGTTTCAAAAAACAATTAAATAAGGTACTATTTGATCAAAAACACCCTTAACAAGGTCCAATTAATTAAATTTCTTAATTTTGATGAAATATTCGTAAAAAGCAACCCAGAAGATCATAAAAACGATATAAAACTCAAAAAATAGAAATTTTTTAAAAAGCAGTTAAACAAGGTACTTTTCGATCAAAAACATCCTTTTTAAGGTCCAGTTAACAATATTAATTAAATTTAATGTAATATATGTAAAAAATAACCCAGAAAACCATAAAAACGATATCAAACTCAAAAAATCAAAATTTGTAAAAAAACACTTGAATAAGGGTCTTTTACAACCTTAATAAATATAAATTAATACTAAAGTATAAATGACATCAAAACAATGGATAATTATTATCCTAAAGTATAATAATTATCTAAAAAACACAAAATAAACTCTAAAACATCTATGTTTAATCTTAATATTAAAAAAATTTTTTATGAAAAACACCCTTAATAAGATCCAATCAATCAAAAAATTTAATCAGTTCTTAAGTAAAATATGACAAATATGTGTGCGAAATTTCAAGTCGATATCTTGATTCCTTCGAAAGTTATCGCGTCACACACGCGCGCGCGCGCAAACTTTTTCTAAAAATGCGTTTTTTTGCGTTTTTTAAGTTCAGGAATCTTTAAAACATCAAGAAAACCAAAAAAAAACAAATAAAAAATTTTCACTGAGATAATTTTTTTTGTTTTTTTTTTTTTTAATTTTCAGACGATTTTTTTTATTTCTTTTGTTTTTAATTTTAATTAATTTTTTTTTCAAGTGCCCTTTATATAAAAAATTGTAATATCTTTACAATTAATTATCAAAGTAAATTGAAGTGTTTAAATGAAGCGTTCATAAACAGCGTGCAGTGGTGGCGGCCAATAGATATCAAGTCAAAGTGTTGTAGGGGAAGCTGATCCTTTTTCCTTCAACGCTCCGAGATTTCGCGGGATAGAAACTACAGGATACTGAAGCAGTTTATACAACTACGGCTTTATTCACTATTTTCGGAGTTTACTGTGTCTACGTTAATCATGCATATTTTTAACCAATTGTGTCATGATTGAAGATTTACTTCCCAATTACAGTGACAAAGCTCTTATTTCACCAGAAATTTAAAAAAAAAATTCATGCCACTGTCAGACTGGTTGTAAACTAAACTTTGCAGTTGCAGAAAGCACGGTTTAAGATGTACAAGTATGTGATGCTTGCTATGAAAGTATTTGTACAATCTTTGAAAGTGTACTTTACAATCTATTGATCATAAATATTTAAATATATTTATATCTAGAGAATGAATCTTTGGCCTCTTCTTTCGTATTAGATTGAAGAAAAAAGGATAAAAGGACGAAAATAAATAAAATATTTATTTAGTAAAATTTTAATCTTTAAAATAATACCTAATGTTTATAATAAAATATAATAATAAATAATTAAAAAATTATAAAAAGTAATGAAAATTTATAAGTTAAGTTTGAATGATAAAAAATATAAAAGTGATTTATTGTCTCGATTTTAAATAAAGTTAAAGATCGCAGTTGACAAAATGTTATTAAATAAATAATAATATGATATAGATTACGTTGAATAATAAATATAAAGCCCGTAAGATGCAATGAATGAAATATAAATTAATTTTTCAAATAAAGTATTTACTTAATGATATAGTCTTGAATAATCTTGTATCCTTATGACTGCACGACCTTAGTCGTGGCAGAGCTGATTGGTTTAATTGAGTTAGATTGTGGTCCTCACTAATACTGACTCTCACAGTCGACGGGCTTTGCTGACTCCTTCCCTTTTGGATCCTCAGATTTCGGGTCTTGGTCCACTCAATCCGCCAGCACAGTTGTTATATATAGTGAGTTATTCTGACAGATCTTTCCGTAGTATTCAGTATCCGATCTGTCTCCGACACGAAGGATTTTGTGGATAACGAACTATTCCGATACTTGGTCTCTGATACAATGGTCAGTCTGTCTCCCTGCTGAGCGACCTACTTAAAGATTTTCCAAACAGAGTAACGACAGAAAATTCAAACAGACGAAAAGGCGTTGGTGGTAGTTGTTACTGACTTTTACTGAAGTAAATTATCACAGTAGCGAGTGGTGGTGATAGAGGATGCTGTGTTGATTCTTTAGCAACAAAATTTTGGTTAATCTTGAGTAATAACCATGAATTTACTGCAATTTAAGTGTATTGATGTTTGTAAAATACATTAATGTTTATTTGTGAGCAAGCTTGCGCAAGTTCTTTGTGTCAGCGCTCTTATTATACGTAGGAGTAAATGTGCATATAACATACACATATTATGACGTAGCGATTTACCAGGTATAAACTACTTTAAATTTTCTTTTTGAAACAAATTTTGGCAGGATCGTCAAGATGTGACGTACCGAATAACGATACGTTGGTCAGGATCGTCAGCCGACGCGTCATACGAAAATAAGCATTTGCGCCTAGCAAAAAATATGAGTACACAATGATAATGAAAATAAGCCCTAGTAATCAGGTTCCCACTAAGGTAAGCAAAACGACTAGTAAAGAAAATAGAGGAAGGTAAGCTGTTCCCCGCCCCCGGCAAGCCGTTCGACGGTCACACAGCGGATACAGGAAAGTTGGAACGATAGGTATTCTCAGGCAAATCGTTGAATCATATCATATAATCAGAGTACTCAGCAGCAATCTCCAAATTCAGCTTCCAAGAAATTTTGATTATTGTAGTATCAATTCAAGTAGTTGTTCAAGTATAATTGAGCAAATAAATCAAGTTAAGTTTTCAGAAAAATCAAGTAAAGTGAAATATCAACAAGAATTCGAATTATATTAAAATCAATCAAAATGTAATATTAATAACAAGAAATTATGTATCAATTTATTCAAACAAAAATAAAACAAAGTCTTTTATGGTATTTTCGCAGTTAAAACTGCCTTTATTTTAAACAAAACCGGAATTTCAATACAAAGGTTAGCCAAAATGGCACGTACAAGAGCACACGACGCGCACAAAAAATGAAATGAGCTCTTGGAGCTTGCCGAGTATACAACATCGTGGAAATAGAGCTACTGCTGCTACTACCTCCAATGACTCAGACGAGACTGCCGCTCGCTGCGGTCGTTTCGAGCAGGTTCGATTGCGGCGTCTTGCCTTGCCGCTGCTGGCCCTCTTCTCCGGGCTCACTTGCCGTGCTGTAACACATGTTACAGATACTCGCTAAACTACTATGTTATATACCCATAAACGTTCAATAATCTTTTTATGATGCTTTTTAATTGCAGGTCAGATATTGAGATATATCGTTGGATGCGCGCTTATCTCATTATTACGTATGCCAAATTTCATATTAATCGGATAAAAACTCGATTTTTACGAGCAATATTTATATATTTATACAATCCAAATTTATATTTGGATTATTAAACTACAGTTCAAGTTATATCTATATACACGCGCTCGCTCGCATGTACGTCAGCAGCAGCGCTCTTCAACTCCTGCATTCTATTTTCATTCGCATTTATCTACTCTATATCTATATATCTGCGCTATAATATAACTGTAGCAGCGCCACATCTCCGCACTTCCTCTCCTCGTCTAGTCTCTCATTCTCTAACCGTTCGCGCTTGGGGTAGAATTGCAATATACTGAACATATCTATTTTTACATGTGTCTTTTATGTAATGTTTTTAATTACTTATGGATTTGAAATTTAAAACTGTTGAAAAATAATAAATATACGATTATTTTTATTTTAATGAAAAGGCAGACGTCACAATATATATGGAGCGAAAGACCAAGAGAATTTACCGTGTGTATATGCATCGGTAATATACCGTGAAACTCTTTACAGTATATTATCAAAAATTCCCGATGATTTCCTATACCGTTACCCGTTTAATACCGTAACGATGTTTCACAGCAACATTCTAAGGCGCCGACTGGATAATCCCGTGGGTCTCTTGAATTTTCTTATACATCCAACCGAGCCCTCTTCCCCCTAGCCCGGCTCTTGTAAACAAAGAAGAGTTGCCCCTCCCCCCCCCCCCCGTTTGGAACTTAAATGTTACTTCTGAACATCTAATGTTGACGAACGTGGTAGCCAAGCGAGCTAACGCGCGTGTTATACTTTTTCACGAAGAAGAGCAGGTTCAAATCCCGCTTTTAACTTTTTTATTTATTGGTAAAATTATCATACTGTGTATAAGCTATATATACCCTATGAATAATCATGCATTTTAAACATAAAATTATTATTCTAAAATGCTGTAATTTTTTTATAAATAAGAAAATGTATAATTTTACACTATCTTATCTGCATGTAATAACACCTTGAGACAGTTAATTTACAATTTTAATATAAAAAAAAATCTAACCGATAAGAAAGAATATGTATTTAAAAATTTATTTTAGCTAATCAACAAGAGTGCACACAGGCACTGGACGAAGTAGGTGCTTCGTTACGCGTAGCCACGCGAGGCTGACCTCACAAGGATGAGTAGGAGAGAGAATTGAATCGGATTGAATTGACTTTAATTTTAACTAAGGATCGTTCGATCCTGTGCAGCCATAGCAATATAATACAGGTTTTAAAATGAATACTTGAAAAAAATATAATTAATACAACTATTAACAATTATTTGCTTTTAACGATTATATTTATAGTTAAATGTATAATAATAAAAAGGAAGGAGAAAAAAAATAAAAAAAAATTAATATTAAACTTATATAAAACAAACAATAATGATTAACAAAATATAATCTGGAGTAATATGAAAATCAATGTGTATCATACTACAGGCGATCACAGTTATACGCGGGGATTTCATTTCAACAAGTCACCGCATATGACGAATCTGCGTATAACGATACATTGTTTATATGGGAATTAGGGGGTGCGGTTCCAAAAATATTCAAAAGTAAACAAAATATATGTTGTAAAATTAATATCATAGTTTATAATAAAAATCGGTGATTTGCAACTGTTTAAAAGTCCCTATATAATCTTTGTAAAGTTCTTTATAAACTTGAATTGCTAAATCGCAAAAATGTTTTAATTTCATGCTCCGACTCACTATAGGATCCTGATTTATAGCCTCGTCGATAGCGTCAAGCAAAGATGTCATAATTTTTATTATGTTACGTGCACCAAATTCTTTTATCTCGAGAATAAATGAGTTATAAAACCATTCTCTGAAATTCATTTGTGTAACCCATGCAGTTTTGCTTGATTTCCAATCACCGGCAAATGTTGTTTATTTTTTCCTTTTAACGCCCGACAATTTTCTAATTTATATACTAACAAGGGTTTGCATCTGAAATTTCCTGCTGCATTGCTACAAAGTGAAAGAGTAAGCCGATCTTTCAATTTTTTGAGGCACGATGCAGCTTTCTCACATAGCACCCAATATTTCAGCAAGGCTTCTATAAGGTTTCATGAAAGTTTTGTAAATTTGCTAAAATATTATAAGAAACCTTGCTGCAATGTTCGTATGTCCTCGCACAAATCTCTCACGAACATTTCATGAAAAGTTTTTGCAAGATTTCTTGTAATATTTCTAAAATGTTTTTAGTAAACTTGTTGCAATATTATTATGCAATCTTTTAGGGTAAATAAATAATTCATAAAACATTTCAGCAACCTTGCAGAAACATTTCATGAAATATTTCAAATACCCTTGCTGAAATGTTAACACAAGGTTTACTGTAATACTTTTATAACTCTTTATTTCATCCTCGTTGCAATATTTTATAATGTCTTTTAATAAATAAATAAATAAAAAATAAAAATTATGAGTATTATAAAAATAAATTAAGTGAACAAAATTGATCAAGTTTATTAAAAAAAATAATACAAAAATAGAATAACAATATAATTTTTGAACAATTAATTTAAATAATTATTCATGTTAAGTATTTAACAGTAAATTCTGATTTTTAATTTTATATATGAGCGATACTATTTACTTATTATCATACAGTATATACAAAGATATATTTTTACTATGTTATAATTTTATTTATAATTATTATTTTATTAACAAACTGATTAATTAATTATTAAATTATGAATAAAGATTATAACTTAAATCATATAATTTTAAATATAAAGCTAGAATTAAAAAAATAATTAATAAATTTTGGACCATCCGGGATTTGAACCGCTAACCTCCAGATTTGCAAGCTACCTCTCTAGCCTCTAGACCACCTGTTCATACGTTTCTTGAGTAAAAATAATACATTAAAAGTTAGTTGTATCGTAAATAGTCTTAAAAGTACATTTATATTATTAAGAGTTAATTCTATAGAAAGATTATGCAGTTAAATTTTTATATTTTATTTTTTAATAACTTTGTGAGTTTACGAAAAATTTTTTTTAATAGTTACAAAACCATGAAGAAACCTTTTAAAAAGCTTGTAAAAATATTTCAAAAATATATTTTTAAAAATATTGTAATATTATTTTAAAATAAAGTTAAATATCCTTTTATATGATTAGGATAAAAATATGAAATAGAACATATTATATATCAAAATACCAGAAATTTCCAAAATTCGATTTAATATATATAATTTGTTTTTTTTTTAAATCAATGTTTATTTGATGATCTTAATGAAGTTTAATAATACTCATATTTTTTATTATTCATTTATTATTTATTTATTTATTAAAGGGTATTATTATATAATATTGCAACAAGAAGAAATAAAGAAATATGAATGTATTACAATAAACCTTGCGGAAATATTTCATATCTTTGAAAAAGATTTTTGCGTTGACATAGAAACATTTTAGCAAGGGTATTTCAAATGTTTCATGAAAGATTTCTGCAAGTTTTCTAAAAAGTTTCTTGATAGGTTCACTTTCAGTCAAAAAAACTTTTCAAGTAACCTTGTATAAACATTTCATAATCTTTTCACGAAAGATTTCATAAAATATAACTGCAAGCTTTAAAAAAAACTTACATGAAATGTTTACGTAAGGTTGTAACAATATTTCAATGTCACTTTTGAAAAAGTTTTAAACCTTCCAGAAAACATTGTTGAAATGTTTATGCAATATTTTTGGCAATCATTTTAGTTTTGTTGAAGCTACTTTTTCCAAAAATGTTTCTTGAAATATTCTTGCAAGTATTCTGAAAAGTTTTTTGATAGGTTTGCTTTGTGTCAAAAAAACTTTTCAAATAACCTTGTATTAGTAAATTTCTTTTTTTTAGACTATGTTAATTTTGAGTTATTGTTAAAATACTAAAATTAATTCAAGATTACGTATGTCGAATAATTCACAACCAGATATTTTGATTATTTTATTAAAAAAAAAAAGGAATAGTTTTTTCCTGATAAAATGCATTTTTAGAGAAAAAATGCTTTAATTTATTTTTTAGTTTTTTTATAATTATGTAGTTATCAATTTTTTGTCATAATAGTGTCGTTAAATGTGTTGTAATTTGATTAATTAAAAGATATAAATTTGAAAATTCATAAAAAATACTTTTGCTATTAACTATTTTTTGTTAAAAAATATCCAGTTTTATAAAATATAATTCTACAAATAAAAAAATAGAAATTTTCAAATTTATATAGAATAAATATTTATTTGAGGAAGCTTCCTGCCAAATAATTGACAGCGGTTTTTTTCTTATTCTTCTTTCTCCCATTTCATATGCTATTTCAATCTTCTCCATTGCCTTTGGTTTTTCTTCTTGTATTTCTTGCACTTGCACTCTCTTTTTTTGATTATTTCTATTTTCCCCACTGTTTTCTTTTTCTTTACCGTTGATGGCATTATTTTTATCTTTTTCAACTAACACCTTTTTATTAACAGATTCCAACTTTTTAATTCTCTTTTCATAATTGTCGTTTGTAGTTTCTTGATCCTTGAAAAATTCTGCTGCTATCCCTAATTTTCTTTCTAGATCTGCTATTCTCTTTTCCATTTCCTTTTTATTTGATCGCTCTCTCTTCTGCTTCTTTTAGCTTTTCACTCACCGTTTCATTGTCTTTTACCAATTTTTCTATTATTTTTATCAATCCTAAAATCTTTTCCTTTACTTCTTTATCAATTTCTTTTTCTTTCTCATTTTGCTTAACTACTTGCTTCCCATTTTTCACATTCTCTTTTATTTGCCTGTTTTCCTCGTTCCGGTTGAAATCTATCGATAATAGTAACATCTGTTTCGCTGACTCACCTAAGATTACACAGTTTTCTTCTTTACCATCATAATAATATGATAATTTAAATCTATTTTATGATAATTCAATTATACTTACAAGGAGAGGTTCAGGTCTTTGGGTCCTGGATTTGGCTCAAACTTGGGGAAAAAGTTGCTTGTTATTTCAATAAAAAAAGTGTCAGAGGATTTTATTGAATAGGC
>JAPYZE010005930.1:0-22955 GCA_030522805.1 Leptomastidea abnormis | reverse complement strand
ACACACACACACATACACATAGACATGTATCATCATCCATATACTGGCTTTGGTATGCGTATAATTCCTATGTTCTCTCGCAGCTTTGCTGCTGGCATGAAAAAAGAGCCCACCTCGACGAAGCAAAAGCAAGAGAGAGAGAGACGACACACCGTTAACGACGCCGTCGGCACGACAAAAAGTCCGCGATCTATCAAATTGTCACTGCTACATTTCATAAGCGTCGCCAGCATAGCTTCCCCCTCCACCCCCCTCTCTCTCTCTCTCTCTCTCTCTCTCCATCATCTCAATAATCGTTCTTTCACCAGTGAAAGAGTCACGCTACCATCACACCATCGTCTCTACAACGCACAAAAGTCTGGCTCCAAAAAGGGCCCCACATTACTCGTGAGTTGCGCACGCGACCAAAAGCATAAACGAGGTGATGTAGAGGCGAGAACGCGAATTGCTTTCTTACATGTATTTTATTCGAGGGGCTATAGTGTCTCTTTGGCATACACTCAGAGAGTCGTTCAAAAGCTCGTTTCGTATATCTCTCGCGGTACATTCGAATGATTTTAGCGGCAACGCGCGTACATATATAAAAAGCAAGATTGAGTACTGTTTTGATCCATGTGCTCATTTTTTTTTCTTTATTCCTTTGATTTTTTTTTTTGTTTTTTTACAAAGCATTTCTTTCTTCTTTTTCGCGCGCGTCCACTTCTCTTGAAGCCCGGGCTATTTCTATATACTCTTCTCTTTACTCCTGGCCGCTTGCTTGCGTATATATATATATATATATATATATATATATATATATATATATATATATATATACCGTAATTAATCTCCGTTATATAGGGGGAGTTGCAAAATGAATTTTACTGGCTATTATACGTCTCGATTAATTACGCAAATGAGTAGTAGTAGTAGTAGTAGTAGCGGTGGAAAGGTTTTTTTTTGAAGTGTGCGTTAAGCGTTGAAAATTGTTTTTGCAACGCAAATTATCAACTACGCGCGGACTTCTTTATTTAAATTGCTTTTAATCGATTAGGAATTTTGTAATTTATCAAAGAAGAATGAAAAGCTCTATAATGTGAAAGCTTTAAGTTATAAAGGGCACATTTTCACAAGTTTTGGGATCTGTTAAGATATTTTAAAAAGCAGGATGTATATATAATTTTGAATAAATGTCATTTTAAAGTTTATGTAAGACATTAAAAATTATTTATTATTTGTTTTAATAAATTATTAGACTTAAAAAATAAAATGACTTGTTTTTAAATTGTATTTTCCGTAAAACGTGACTCATATATTTTTTTTAATGCTCCAAAAGAATCGTAATTTTTATGCATTTATAACTCAAATCAGTTTAACCTTCAATAACAAGCATAAAACTCCACTTATAGCTTTTAACAACCTATTCAATTATAGATACATAAATAACTTTTATTATTTTCCAGTTGACAAAATGCTCTTACGCAATCTCAAATTATTTTTACAAAATAAATTAAATATGAAAAGACTATAATTTCTTAAACCGCAACAGACGTACGTTTATACATGTACGTATATAGATATATATTTTCATCGTTATTTTTCATCAACAATAAAGCTACCTTCTTTATTTTTCTCATCTGACTTTTGTTTTCCATAAAACTCTCCATAAATAAATAAGAATAATCATGAAAACAAGCCTTATGGCAACTAGCAGCAGCAGCAACAACGAGATTGAAAAAAAAACCCGCTTGGTCAAGAAAAAAAAGTAAAAAGATATAAGAAAAAGGAATAAAAGAAAGAAAAGAAAAGAAGAAGAAGAAGCTAAAGCAGCCCCACGCGTATGCGTAGATGATATTAAACGACCCGTAAAAGCGGTCGTATTTTAAAATCGCCTTTCAGCAGTACCGACCACGCGAATTTGCTTAATATATTTATGAAGCAGTAAAAACGAAGGTGTCCCTCCCCGTAGTAACCCCGCTCCCCAATGCACCCCCCCCCTTTCCCCCGTTGAAGAAGCTGCCCCCCCCCCCCCCCAGCTGAGAGAGCAAAGTAGCTCCTATATATGCGTGAACATACTCGCACTTGTGTGTAAATCTGTATATTTATACGTTACCTTAAGTTGACGCGTTTGCGCGTGAAAAACTAGGCCAACTCATTCCATATTCCCCTTAGTTCGTTTTACAACCTAAGATGCACATGCGCGAGGGTCGTTAGCGTCTTCGAATGCTTTTTGCTCGCAGTCCACGAGTGCCTATATAGATATGCATGTGGAGTAAAGCGCGCGTGCATTGGATCGCTCAAGGCGATATATACATTACGCTTGCGCGCGCGTGCTCGAGCTTATATTTCTGCTGCTACTTCTTGCAGGAAATCGTACCGCTTCTTTTTACGCAAAAAATGATTGCTCCCGTCTTCTTTTTCTTTTTTTCTTCAACTACCCTTCCTTTCTCTTTTTTTTTTTTTTTTTGCTTTTTGAGCGACAGTTTAAATGCATTTTTTTGTTAAGACTTGTTGGAATTCTTTGTGATGGAAATTGACATTTGCGAGGACTCTAATTTTGCTGACGATTTTATGAATAAAGTTATTCTTCGTAAAAGTGCATGAGATTAAAAAAACGATTATTCTTATGATAAAGTAATAATTTACTCATATCTGAGATTATTTATTGTTTTTTTTTTCTTCAAATTAATTATAAAGATTAATTTTCATAAATTGAAAGAAAATAAAAATGATTAATAATACGTATTAAAAAATAAATGTATTCTAAAAATAATATTGTGTGACCAAATGATAATATTCGATCACTTATCTCAATTGAAAATTAATCATAAAATTTAATATCGTCATTTACTCCGTTGCAATTTTATCTAAAAAGTCATTTCGCAGAACAACATATAATTATTATTAAAAAATAAGAATATTAAAATCTTAACTATATATCACAGCATCTTTTATCACAATATCGATCAAATCCAATACAAAATCTTTTGCCTCTTTCATAAAATTTCCCACGGTAAAAAATATTTGTCAATTTTGCAAAGTAGCCGAGATTTTTGAAAGTTCACAAAAGTGGGCAACACAACAGCATCAACAGCGGTGTGTATAGGTATAATATGTATACGGTCTCGCGTAGTCCTTTTACGATCGCCGGTGCAATTACCTTAAGCACCAACGTCATTATGCGTCATTATTTTAATTCGGAACGTATAGGCAATGAAAAAGATCGAAAGAAGGGGAGACTCAAGCATATATATAAGACAGCAGGAGAGATATCATAGATCAAGCAACGCAGATATTGGCGACAAGTGGCAAGAAAGAGAGACGTGCTGCTTAGCAGTCAGTGCAGAAGAAGTATCAGCAGCAGCAGTAGAGAAGCTCAGGGAAAAAACCGGTCACGTTTCCGGTTCGGCATTTTAATCGGCCTCTCGCAAAGTGGAGAAGCAAAGCTGTGTGTGTGCTGCTGCAGCCACTATATCCCTATATCGTCCTCTTCGATCTTTCTCGAGAGAAGAGAGACGGTCTTACCCTCGTCTCTCTTTCTCTTTTCACTGATGTCCAAGACTGGACCAGTCTTTCTCTCTTTCTCTTATACCCTTCCACTCTGTGTCCCAGTGCGCTTATCGATGATGCGTCGATAAGGCGCCTCCTCGTGGACAGGCTCTCTCGCCACTTACGCGATTTCCAGCCAATAATCTTTATCTTAATCAAATTAAGCCCAATTAACGTGCTTGTACACGATGTTTTACAATGAGGCTCGATTATTCAGTCGGTGTTCCCGCTCTCTCTTTCTTTCTCTCTTATATGTACATATATACCGCTCATCCTTACCTCTTGCTCTTCTTCATTCGTTGACTTTTTTTCTCATCCAGATTGCTTTATTCTTTTTCTTTTTTTTTCTCTGACTTTTTGGCCTGAGTGTTGACAACGAGTCGAGAATTAAAAATTCAATGAATATATATGTTCCAGGGTGTTTCTCTATCAGGTGCGAATGACTGTCGTTCTGTCGAATAAAATATTATTTTATCATTTTATTACGAATCCTCTTGAAAATTAGTCTATATTCAACATTTTTAATTTTAATCAATTATATATTTGCCTTCATTTTAAATGTGAAGAAGATAATATAATTCATAAAACTTAAATTCAATATAAACGCTAAAATACACAATAACAATATCCTTGATACTTTTTAGCAAAACATATTTAATATCAAGAAAACAAATGTATCCACATATCCTACAAAATCAAGATTTAAGCATAGACGTACATACTATACATGAAATCTTAAAACAATTAAGATTTATTTGATGCCACAGTACATATACATATGCTCAACCTCAACTTACTCTGTTATTACCATTCATATAAAATCCATCGTATCAATATATGTGATATAACACAAAAACCTCCCGCTGACAGTTTGCTTCTTGATATAGCTCCTCTATGCCCGGAGGTTTAAAAGGAGATAAAATATTTGGCGCGTGTATAAACAAACAAACAAACACCCTAACAGCAGCAGCAGCAGCAACCGGTCGCATCGAATGTACACCTTTCTCCTCTTTCCTATACCTTCCCTTCTTCTCTTATAGTCATATACTGATCGCTAGCTAAGGATAACGCTCTGTAGATAGTAGTAGTACATATTGCGTTTCGCCTATAGGAATTGGCAGATAGGTAGGTATATATGTGAGCGTCTGCTTTGACGATTATCGCAAAGCTTCTACTATACACTATACCCCTCTCCATCGCTCAATCACAGCGTTCGCGTTCGCGCGCGAACGATTAATCGATCGCGCTAATAGATGGAGAAATCGTGGGAATGGCTGCGACGTAGTCTGCAACCCCCTCTTTCTCTTCTACACACACACACACACACATGCACACACACACACACACACACACACACATAAAATTTTTCATCCTGTATCGCTGAAAGGAATGAAAGAGAGAAGGGTGGAATATATATATTATAGTGCAGCAACGGGGCGGGTCCAAGCGCGGAAAAGCCAAGTCCTATATAGAAGAAATCAGAATGAGCGATCTCAAAAGGCGCGAGAAATGTGGTTGTGCCTCGGGCCGGTTAAGTGTTAATTAAGACGTTTAAAAATTGTCTGCAAGCGCACGTGCTTAAAAGGTCTCTTAAGATCTATCCGATCTATATATTGGCACTACTAGCTCCTTTCCACCCCTCCCTTCTTACTTTTTTCTATATCACACTGCGCTGCAACGAACGTGTTTAAAACTATTTCGTCGGCTATAGCGCTATTTTGATTAATCGGAAAATAAAATTAAGCGCCTATAACTATAGGTATAGGTACGATAGATATATATCGAATAAGAGTATTAGAGGTGTGGATCATATAATAAATACCATAACTAACAAATAGCTCACGAATGAGCGATTGCTGTTTAAAAACGAATTTGTATATTATAACGGCTAATATACACACACATGTATATAATACACCAGTCGTGCTATATATAAACGTATGTCGGTGTGCTTTTTATTTAATAGTGTTATATATGTGCGAGAGAGAGAAAGATCGCGTGCACGATACATATTCTAAAGTCGGTTTTACTGAATATGTTCCATATACATATATATAGTACTAATTCCGACATTATATCAATGGGAATAGATATATGTAGTATATATGTTATATTTTATAGGTGTAGTGTAAAGTGTAGGCTATAATATACACGTGTGTTTTGTATGTGTGTGGTTAGCGTTAGAGCGCAGCATGTTTTAGTTATAATATTAACGAGATCGCGAGAGCAAAACTATTGAATTAGTCGGTCTTTAGCGCTTTTATATGACTCTCTCTCTCTCTCCCTCTTGTATTAAAAAAAATTACTCATTCTCTCTCTCTTTCTCTCGCACGTTTTCTCAGAGTAAAAACATTAAATGGTTTAATCTAAATTATGCGCGATAATAGCAAGAGTCGTTATAAAAGGTAAAAGAGTCTCGGGAAAATAAGCAAAGTTATATCTCCCCCTTCTCTCTCCTCCTTCTCTTCTGAGTTTAGAGACCAACCGACTTGCGCTTGAGCTTACGTTCACACGGCTCATTTGACACGCGTTACTTATCCTTGTGTATAGTGACCTGAGAGAGAGAGAGAGAGAGAGAAAGCAAAAGCTGATATTTCATTTACTATATTTACCACCCCCATCATCTCTTGTTCTTGAATGTAGGTATATAGGTATATATAACAAAGACAAAATAAGAAAGGATATATAATGATCATCTCTTGGCTGCTGAGGATTCGTTGACGAAGGAGCTTTGCTTGATGAGTTTTGAGGATGAGACAGGCATCTTTCTCTCATACCTATACCAAGTACACTCGAGACTGACTGAGAGTGAAAAAGGGCCCGGACACGTGTAACATCTGCTCCGTATTATATATATATGTATGTATGTGTGATGCCCTTAATTATTTTACAGGTGTGTGTGTGTGTGTGTGTGTGTGTGTATGTGTACGATGCTCACTCATATGTTATGAGACCGATTCGTTGCTTATATGCTGCGCTTCCGCACCTATCGCTGCATCATCATCGCGTAAAAAGGAGGGGAAGGGGGGTATAAGAAAGACGAGATGAAAGCCAAGGTGGACCGCGGCTTCTTCTTCTTCTTCTTCTCTTTTATTCTCTGCGACGGATATTGGGTGCATCGTTTGCCGCGTTAAAGTAATGACCCATTGTTTATGGCTGACGTTTCGCGATGCTTTTGCTGCTGCTATACTACTCCCTTTACTTTCGTTGCTGGTAAACTTTCTTATATTATACCTTCTGGCCTTACATACTTTGAAATGGAGAGAAATTGTTTTGACGACGCAGTGAGATATGTATCGGACCTTGTCTTGAAAACGATGAATCCTCTCATGACACTTTTTTTTCATTGGATATATATTCAATAATCTGATTCTGTTGTTACATTTTGCCATAAGCCGCGAGCGATGTAATTTTTGTAAAACTGAAGAAGGTGTGGTTTTCTTAAATTTTTTCTTTTTACATGTATTTTAATATCTTATAACCTAGTTATTGAAAAGACCACGTGTATGTGTGTTATTTTATATACTTTATTTAAAATAATTTTCTTTTTTTCTTTTTCATTAAAAAGGAGTGCTGTATAATTATTATCGTAAGTTGAAAAACTGTGGGGTCTATGTGGTCGTTTTGTGAAAAACTATGTGAAAATATCTCATCGCAATAAGAAGAGAGAAAGAGAGAATATTCTATTAAGTACCATAAACAGATTTAGGTGTGTCCCTTTAATGCTGCGCGCAAGCACACAGTCTTATATGTTGCGCCGTGACTAAACTTTATCGTTTCTTCTCTCCCCAGAGTATATGTATGTAATCTCCTTCGCGAACATATGTACAAACATGGTATTTTACGTTACAGCAAAACTATTTGAAAATAAATAACTAAAAAAAAAATATGAAAAAATATTATAAAATCTGTATGGAATCTATCCTATTTCCATTCTCAAGCCCAGCAGCTTTATTAATCCTCCACATCTCTCTCTCTCTCTCTTTCTTTATCTCTCCACACATACACACATTGAAAATTCATCAAACTTTACGATAATAACCATCGCAGGCACATTAATTAATATTCGCAATGTTTATATATATATATATATATATATATATATATATATATATATATACACACAAGTCTGTTTACCCGCGCGCAATAATCCTCCCGTGATGGTAACAGCAGTGCAAGAGAGAGGTTGCGAAAGCGATATTAACGACACCCTTGTAGTGTGTATCTATGTGTACGTGTATTTCTGTGTGTGCAGCTCACCAATTAATTATCCCCGTTAAATCACCGATTTATAATCACAGAAGCCGCAATCACCTAGCGATATCTAAGAGGCGTCTCTCTCTCTTTTTTCCTTTTTCTATATACTCCAACAGCATATAAGAACAACAGCAACAATAACTACAACAACAACAACGGCATATATAACACATAAGCTAGCACAAATAGATTTACCGCTAAGATCTCCCACAGGATTCTTTCTCTCTCTCACTCTTTATAGTATATGCTACTATGTGTGTATATGGACTTCCCTACCTTTGCTACAGCGTCCCCAGGCTTATAGACTACCGATTTCTCTCCCTCTCTTTTATATACACCTAGCCTTATTTTTTTCCAGCGACACGATCCTCCCATATCGCACCAGACACACACACACACACACACATACTTATACATGTATATGTATCGTTCGGCATGTATTATAAAGACTACCGTTGGGCGGACGATCGACACGCGCGTGCGCGCGTATTCTGGTCTCGCCCAGAAATCACTGTAATTTAATAAAATTGCAATCTAGACCCTCGAGCTCACGGCTGCTGCTTGCTTGCTTGCTTGCTGCTTGCTGTATAGTACCGCAGCGGGCAAATTGTAGCATAATCATTCATTAGTAGGTCGTGACTCTCTGCTATATATGCTTCCATCTCTCTATCTCTTTCTTTCTTACTCTATCGTTCGTGAGCTGCCCGTTCGCGAGGTCGAAAGGTATATTATACTCACACATCTACACACACACACACACACACACACACACACACACACACACACACACACACACACAAATTATGAATTTTCTGTGTATCAAATATGGCCTTTGCCTTCACAATGTGTACGAATGGTTAATTCTTGTAAAGATGCTATGTCGTCTTTTATTTTATTTTGACTATGTATGCTAATGAGAAAGTATAAACTTGTATTTATATATATTTTTAATCAAACTATTTATGGATGCTGGATCATCACTTTTAGAATATCTGACGTTGCAGAAAATATGTTTGATCAATTCGATAGATTTTTGGCATGTATCAAATCACGATGTAAAGCTATAAGTTTTTTTTTCCAAATTCATTTTCTCCAACAAATTATTCAACTATATGTTAATTCACATTTTTTTTTCTTCTCTTGTTTCAATAATCACAATAAAAATTACAACAAGCGCGTGTGTGTATTCGCAAATTCTAAGGCACACTCAAGAAGCACGCTTTATGTATATGTATATGCTATGTATGTAAGTATTGTACATACAACTCTCCACTCCCCCAACATAATCGCTATTTAACAAAAACGACTAAGACTAAGACTAAGCTGATTTAACATCAACTTTAATTGATATGCAAAAAAATCATCGTTGCTTATCTAACACTTGTTTCGCCTTTGAGCGTATGCGTATACATACACAGACATTTGGTTCTAGAATAAATTTTTGTCTAACGATTTTATCTAATCGGATGATCGGTATATTGTAAGACACCGACCGGGCCTTTATATATATACTATGGGTATACATATAGTTGAAGCAAGGTATATATACTAAACGCGGGACAAATCGCCAGAGAACAAACATATTTGCATGAAGAGAAGAAAAAAAAAAGAAATAAAAAATTGGGTATTGACCGCGTGTTTTGTCTACGATTTCCCACACGCGTCGTATATACTCTGACTTTTTACAAACCGATCGCTACAATATAGCATTATATATTGTCTTACAGGTGCATTGTATTGTGACACAAACACAACATTTTAAAGTTCAATGGAGTGAACAGTCTTGAATCCATTAACGCTCTACTGCCAACCTCCTTTTTTATTTTTTAATATAAATCGACCGATTGAGAAATCGGTAAGCTCATCGATATCTGCATACGCAGCAGGCAAATAAAGGACGGATAAGAAAGAGAGCGCTTGCGGGCTCACGTATATCGATTAAATCTCAATCGAGAGCACGGACGTGGTTTTATATGCTACTATATATACTATCTGTACGCTCAAGACACTGGCGTAAGAAGGAGGGAGAGAGTTTGCAATTAGTCCCGCGGGCTAATTTTCTTGGCTTGGTAATTAGTGGCTTGTGTGTGCTCTGGGATATGTATATACGCGCACAGTAGGAAAGAACCCGCTGTGTGTGTATATGCATCTCTTATGGGCGTAATGAAGTTATTGCCCTGTCCTGGATCTCGGTATCAGAGAAGCGCGGAAGCACCTGCGCATGTATAGAGAGAAAAAAAAGAGAGAGAGATAGTATTTGCATGAAATGGCGTGCGACATCTCTCTAAGGCTCTCTCACGACCTGAGAGCAAAAGCAAACGACGTTCTTTGAGAGAGTATAAGTATGCATGCGTAACGATCGTAGTCGTTGTCGTGTTCTGGTCGCTTATATATAGGTATATATAGCTGGTGCTGCTTAGGCGTCGTCGTTAAGCCGATGATTAACGGCGCAACGGAACTTATTCAGAGGATATAAGAAAAGTCGTGTGGTTTAGAGTGTGTAACCGGGACGTACCGGGATTTTCTGATTTTCCTCTTGTGTATACTATATATGTAAAGCACACGGCGATGCTATTGCCTTGTCGTTGATGCTGTTACAGATCCAAATACCTTCTTTATTACAACTTTTTTTCCCATTATTTTTTTTTTTTTGTTTGATGCTATAAAAATTTCATTATTTTTATCATAACGGGAATTTTGAAAATCCAAGCATTATTGCCGCGAATAGTAGTAGCGAATAGTATATTGTAACACCTTAAAGGATGAAGCTTAAAATTTATTACACGTAATTCATGTCGGTTTAGTTGGCACAAGTAGTAGTAGTAGTAGTAATAGTACATGTACACGATATATAGAAACAGCAATAAGCTTCAAAGATATTTTGAAAACAAAATAACTTTACGTGATGTATCAAGCTAACACTTATAGGGTGAAAGAGAAAAAGAGCTTCTATATCGATACAATTTACCGGACACTTATCATCGCGCCGCAGCAATATTACTTCAGCAGCATAGGACAACCGATCTTTCCACTCGCTGTAAAGTAAAACCACTCTTGTATATAGCTATACAACTACTTTGAGATCTCGCACGTCTACTAACTATTTCTTTATTTTTTTTTCTTTCTTTCTTTCTTACCCTTCTCTTCGGTAAACCTTCTCTTCCGTGAGTCAAGAGGGAGAAATCGTTTAGCGGTGTCCATGGCAGATCTCGTCGACAGACACACGCGTAGAGTGCACACAAGATCCCGCGAGTCTCCGTCAAGCTCTCTCTCCCCCTCTCTCTCTTTCGCATCTCGACTATCGCTTCGGCATACACCGTGTCGGTAGGTATACAACTTATACGCGAGAGAGCCGGGCCTCTCCATCGAACAAGCCGATCTTATCTTCGAACGCGGATCGATCGAATGACGCTCTTTCTACTACGGTGCCTATACAAGATCGTCGATAGGAAAGGCTTTAAAGCCTAAGCAAGAGAGTGACTATAAGAAACGGATCGCGCAAGAACTGAGCAAAAATAGCGCTCGGGCGCGAATGAAGAAAAGGTAAGAGACAGTATAAGGCAGTTGAAGGGTGGGAGGGGAAGGGGGGAAAGAAGAAGTGTGCTTGTAAACGAAACTCGCGCAAGGGAGAGAGAGAGAGAATTTAGCGAATGCTCGAAACTTCCTAGTCGATGTCTATGGCCCGTGGCGCAATAAATATATATCCTATACTCTTTAGCCTTTCCTGGATCTTGTGAATAATGCTCAAGACGTATGTTTCATGCTTGAGGAGAGGGGTACAGAACGAGAAAGAGAGAGAGAGAGAGAGAGAGAGAGAGAGGAATGAGGGATTACAGTTGCACGGCTTCGCTTCTAGCCTTTAGCGGGACCTCTTGTCTCGATCTGTGTTAGATAAACAAAGTTTTTGGAGATTTAAAGAACTCATACCTCCTCCTTTTCCTCCTCCTCCTTCTTTCTTCCCCTCGACGATTTGTATTTTACAAGCTGTAAGTTGGGAGATACAAAAAGAATTTATGCGAAATTTGTTGTACTTTGAACACAGTCTTTTATTGCGGTATTTATGTTTAATAATTGAGGTATAATAGTTACTATTTAGAAAAAATATAAACTTTTTATAATTTTTTTGACAATTTGAAAAAAAAGTCATACCCTAGTGTTTTGAATTTTAAAATGAACAAGATTGAATGAGACTTCGATATTGACACCACGTTTCTTGCCCTTCTTTTTCCTCCCTACAAAAAGGTTGTATTCCTCTTTTCCGATATTCTTTAGGGAATACCGTTTCTCTTGAGGTTTTCTTGCGAGAGAAAGAGAGAATTTAAACGGATCGCTGAAGTGTATCGATGATACTCGAGACAGCTACTGAAAGATAAGGAGGTCTCTCTAAAACTTTCTTATAGCCTCAAGCTATCGAAAATGTTTGACTAACCCTTAGGTTGAATTTTTTTTTTTTACAAGCTCTCGGATGTCTTGTTCTATCGAAGGCTTGAGAAAGATAATACATAAAACTAACTGCTACTTCTGATTGAAATACCAATATTATATAAAGACTGTTGTTTCTGATATCGAACAGAAAGATTTACATTCCTTATCGATGTAAAATTAACTTTGAAAAATAAAATATCTTAAATATGCAGTCATGAGAATATAATATCAATAAGTAACAAGTAATAACATATTCTTAGTAAAGGAAAAACAAGTTCATTAAATTGACAAAAGATTTAAAACATTACTAAAGTGTATGTTACACTGATTTACTATATCTGCCAAGAATAAAAAGGTTGATTTAACGAGATTCATAAATCCACAGTTTTCTCTATTCACAATTTCAAATTATTGAATAAACCAACAAAGCTCTAAGTATCTAAATCACTAATTACATAAATGTGTTTTTATTTTTATTACTTTAAACGGGCCCTAAGATAACGCGTGTAATGTAATTTATTCCTTTTTTCCTTCCCCTATTGCACAGCTGAGATTTGTTTACTGTATGCAGCGCTTATACATGTAGAGTATAAGCAGACCTTATATATTATTTCCTGGAAAAAATGCTCACCTACATTTTTTTCTAGGAAAAAATATAAATTTACAAATAAAGTCTCTTGCCGGGACTGACCTATTTAATTTCGTGGAAAAAAATGCTCACCTACATTTATTTCTAAGAAAACATGTAAGTTTGTAAACAAAGAATTTTGCCGGGACTGACCTATATAATTTCTTGGAAAAAATGCTCACATACATTTATTTCTAGGAAAATATGGGCCTTATATGCAATTTTTTTGTTTTGTTTTCGTAAACTAACGTTACGATACGTTATTATAAGATTTTATTTTGAAAAGACGTTATCTTTTTTACTCTTTAAAATTGAGGCATCCAAATTTACACAATATTTTCTTCCTTTTTATATGACTGATTAGTTATACCATTTCACATTATATTATTTCATAATAGTACAAGTGGTTTGAAATAGACGTATAATTAGTAAAGAAAGCCCCAGTTTAATACACGCATATATCAAGCTTGTAAACGCGACAAGCTTTTCTCCTATTTCATATAATTTCTGGGATTGAATTTGCACGATTACTTGCTTAAACGAACACTGGAAGTTACGATAGACCAATTTGTCTCTGCCTCGATGTTTACCAACATAAAGTTTTCAAACTCGCTCTATTTTTACATTTCAGACAAAAATCGCCGACTTTTCCACGTTTTAATTAGATCAGCGTTGTACGAACGCATTTGTTATGCACAATTACCCAATATAGGCCCGTACCATATACACATAACAACAGACTGCTAAAAAGTCAGCTATAGTGGAATCGAGTAACATATAGACTCCCCATAGATACAATATAATAAAGCAAAAGAAAAGCTTTGTTCGAAAAACGATCGAGAACTTAAAACTTTCTAATCTTCAATGCCCGCGAGCAGGTTCATTGTTACGCTGGTCGTATATATATACGCACACGTGCGCATATTCACGCATTCGCGATTAATATCCAGCCGATATGAGGGCTACAGCACCATACAATCCTCAAGTACCTCAAATACATATAGCCTTGCGCTTGGCAATTGCGGAAAAGGCGCGCAGAGAGAATAAGAGGCTCAGCTCGTTTCAGTCGCGATAAGCGCGTCGCGATGCGACGTATAGACCACAATTGCCACTCGGTAGAACAACAGCAACAATAACAACAACAACAACACGGCGCCTACGCGCGGACACAAGAAGAAAATCCACCCACGCATACACACACACGATATGCCCTGGGGGATACCGTTTTTGCTATATAACGAGGGGGGAGGTAAAAGGGTGTATATATGTATACAGCACGTATACAGGTGTATGGCAAATTCTAGTCAGGGTGTGGTCCGACTTCGTTAGAGCAAGCATTCGTCAGTCCAGCCGAGAGAAAAAGCTTCTTGGATATAAACCACACACACACACACTATACTAGTGACTATCAGGGCGCGAGTGTGTAACGGTACATTGGGTGCATTTGAATGGCGATCTTTCAGCGAAAGCCAAAGGATTGATCTCTCGAGGGAAAACTTATATATCGCGAGCGATGGAAAGAAAAGAGAGGAGAGGCATTTATAGTGCTGCTGTTGCCCCTCGTCCTGCTGGGTGTATTGTGTGTGTGTGTGTGTGTGTGTCTTGTGCCTGCGAGGAGAGCGAAGCGAATCCCGCTCGGAAAAAGAGAGAGATATGTCCGACTACGCCTCTATATACCGTATAGGTGTACCAAGCTCGATGTGCCGGCTTACGCAATTATTATTGTAGCAGCCGAGCCACTATATAGGCTCTCTTTTTCTCTCTCATGAGCGCGCGAACTCAGCGCCCAACGCGGTAATGATTACCGATCGCGTGGGAAAATGAGTGTGCCTGCTACTCTCCTGCTCCCTGCCACATCGATTGCAGTCTTTTTTATTCTGCTTTATTTTTCCTTTAAACACTGATCTTCGTTTGGTTGGCTATTTTCCGATTTTCTTGTTGTATGTTTGCTCTTCCTCAATTATTATTATTATAAGTAAGGTTTAAACAAGAGAAAATTGCAGGAAGCTGTAAAATATCTAATGATCATTTGAAAAGTTGCGATTTAATATACACAGGAATGTGAAAGCGAATATAGTGTTAATTTCTTTAATAAATCAAGGATTCAATTTTATCTTTATCTAATAAAAATCACCTTCTCACTATAAAACATACGTCATATCTTTTTTTTTTTCGAAAAACTATTATTAGCTAACAAGATTGAAATTTTTTTTTTCTATTATTAATTGCAAGAGATTGCTTCTTTATTTTTTTAAATTTCAATTAATCAAAAAGCCAAGCGTATCATAAACATTTGATAAACGATATTTGCTGGATTTATTAAATGGCAATTTTAATTAACATTAATAATATCAAGTCTGTCTGTGTATTAAAACCCACACGAACATAATTTTCTAGTATAAACATTAATCTCGAAACACTTATTAAATCGACATTACCTTTAGTGTTAAGCAGAAATTTTTTCAATTCAAACCTCATTGTTTTTGCGGGGGCCAAACTACCTGCTGTGCGATTGTAACGCGCGCGCGCATTCATGCTTACTCTCTCGCGAGTATGTGTACGTTTCTAAGTATGTCCGTGCGACTCTCTCATTTCGATTGTTTTCTCGAAGGTAAAAATTGTAATTCTGGCCCGTAAATGTGTACTATGTGTGTTTGTATATGTGTCTCTTATTACAAAAGAGAAACGTAGAAACGTCATCCGTTAAACTATCGGAACCTTATACCGAGAGGGAGAGTAGCAGCTATGTATACGATGAGAAAACAGTTTATTATCTCGCTAAATCTATGGTAAAACAACCACTCGTGTATACGCTGGTACCGACCTTTTTGTCTTACGCATCACCTTTCTCTCTTATTGTTTATTTCTCTACCTTCGATTCTTGCACTATAAATGAATCGACAAATTAACCATTTGTAATCTGGAGGAATTTGCGTAAAATATTTAGCTTAAAAATTGAAAAAGAAAAAACAAATTATTATACATACGAAAAATTTAATCCATCATATTATTCAATCTCGAAAAAATAAACTTAAGGTAACAAAAAAAATTTTTTTTTCCAAATACGCACGGTAATTTTGTATGATATAATCGAGTCCTTGAAATGATCTTTTAACACTAAATCATCGTAATAAAAAAAAAATCCGTTCCATTATAATCAAAATCACACATCGTAAGAAAAATCCGAGACGATTTTTTGCCCGTAAAAATCTAACAATACCCAATGTGCTGACTCGAAAAACAAGCCCGCTTCTTTTAAAGTTAAAAAAAAAAGAAGACTAATCGTCGCGACGAAATTACATCTGTCCTTTACTTCGTCCGGTCTCGTCCCGAAAGACGAAAAAGTTTAACGATAAAATCTAATCGAGAATCGATCGTGTCGAGGTCCCCAAGATCCTTTTAACGGTCGAACACCTATACACGACACGAACGACAAGCTAAGGTCTCCAAGATAAAACGTCGCTACAGAGAGCGAAAAAGAGAGAGGACGTCTTTTCGTGGCCTTCGATCGATCAATCAAAAGCATCCCGCGGCGGCCGGCGTCTCGCTACGTTCGTCATCCGTTTAAAGGCCCAAACGTGATTTTAAGTAGCCACAAGTTTCTTCGAAGTTCTTGTCACGCTACTTTTGACGCGATTCCGATCTAAAAGATCGAGGAACGCGCAAGTGTTTACGCGATCACTTGTGTCGTCGTTTTTGTATAACCCTATATGCTGCATGTATAAATGTGCATATGTATATATGCATGTACTGATTTCATGCTGCGTGTCCCCACTGACTTGTGATACTCAGCGATGACGTTGTGAATGACGTTCTGACTGTAGATCATACAATTTTTTTTTATCCTTCAATGGAAAGAAGAAGAAGAATCGTGACATTGTGTTAAAGCTTGACGCATCGAAGGCACTTATTTTTTAATCTTTGTGAAAGCTCGTTGTGTCGTTTGACAAGGGGCTGTCGTTTGATAATTTTTTTGAAGAAAAAAAAAATCGATTATTCAAAATTATATTATATGTAGTACATTTTGCGATTGATATGTCAGAGTAAGTGTCATTGCGCAATCGAGTGATCTTTGGATGGGAAAATAATATATTGTTACAATACGATTGACGTCAAGAGTGTAGTCGTCTCTCATAAAGATCCATAAATGTCATACATTGCAAGAGAGAGAGAAGAGAGAAAGAGAGTTATAATTCTTACGTCAATCACATATCCGTTATAAATGAATTGCAACTCTCTTATATATTTTATATTATATTGCGCTTTCATTGTAATTGAATAGTGCACAAACACAAAAAAAAAATAAACATAAATTATTATTAGAATCAAATGCACAGAGCAAAGATAAAATACAGTTAGCAAAGTTTTTAAAAAAAAAAAAGTATGTATATAAAGTACACAGGAATCAAGCGTGAAGAAAGAGAAACTTTTTACAAAAGAAAGAAAGCATCAGAGGCAAATAAAGCGCAATAAGACAAGTCGACGTGACGCCTCGATATATATATCGTATGAACGTGTATACGCGAAGAGTCTTCTTAATTGCAGTTTAGTACCACTGCTGCTCGCGTAATTAGGTAGGCTTGAGAAAAGAAAAAAAAAAAGATAGAGAGGAAGAGAGAACAAGTACACCTGGGTTATATACTATAAGCCTAGACGGCCAGTTGAATTGCCTATATCTTCTACTCTTTCACTTTCTCTCTTGCTATCCTTTTTTTGCTTGTACAGCTCTACTCGCGAGATAATTGCCGCTGTCCCGATACAACAAGCATATATAGAAGCTACAAGAGTGGGTCCATCTTCGCAATACTTATCCTAACAACTTGGCCGAGATGTACTCTTTGCGCAATTCATTTTCTTCGATTTTTGTACAATAATTTTTTCTTTTCATTTATTTTCCTCTGATTTCCGATGCGTAACTTTTGCTACTCGTAATCAAGTCGTAATCAGAGCTAAGATTTCTGTTCTGGATGAGACCGATATAGATATATTCAATTATGGTACAGTGTAAAATTTTATCAGACTTAACACTTTTCTCTTCCCTCCGGAAAAACTAGATGTAGCTAGGTTGTCCAGAGTTGTTTTGTCCAGTAAGCGATAACGTTATCGTGATTATCAGTGTTTATTAATTATTCATGTAAATTTATTCACCGACTCTGCTTTGTTTTCGTTTACGCTTTTCCAAATGACTAGATCAACTTTCTTTCTTAACATAGAAAATTTATTTATAAACCGATGAAAATAAGCGATTCGTTTTTTTAACGGTATTGTTTGCTTATAAAATTGCACTTGCTAAAAAGTTTTTATTTTTTGTATGAATCGATTATTTAATTACACGTTTTGATTGGATATACTCATGCGTTACTTTCAAAAGACATCGATATCAATGTACTATCTACGATATAGATATTTACTTTCTAAATTAGTGTTATTAAAAAGTTTAATTTTAGATTCGCCTAATTTTTCACTTTCCAACTAAAGAAAATATATACATCTTGAAAGTCTAATCAATTTTGCTGATTATTCGTATTTAATTTCCAAATAAAAAAATAAAACGAAACTCGACAAATTTGAAAAAAAAAAAAATCTTAAAAGAAGTTCATACTAGGTACAGTATACACACGTACATAGAATAAGGATAACAATGATATGCCAAAGTAGACGGAAACGGGAGCGTACATACATATTATACATACATACACTATGGCGGACTTACATTTCTTACACACTCTACACTCTATACACTAGAAGAGAAGTCAGCCATTGGCGGGAAACGACAAACGAGAGAAAGAGTAAGAGAGAGAGAGAGACCCTGGCCCAAGGTAGCAATTATGCGCAGAGTACCCCAGCTAAATAAAGACTCGTTTTCTCTCACTCATTCTATACTCTCTTTCCTGGTCTCTCGAACGCTGGCTTGCGTATACTTGCGCGCAGGTTTTAATAAATGCAAATACCCAGGCCCCTTGCTCTGAATATTCATGTCGCCGGTGGCGGATGATTTCTTTTGTCGTCCGTACTTCACCTCAACCTCCACCTCCTCCTTTTCTTTCCTCCTTCTTCCTTTCAGAAGGTATATAGAGGTAAGCGTGTGTGCCCTGTGGCTCTACGATATACACTCTTCACCTGCGCGCACGACGTATACGTGTACATGAATACACACACTAGAATGATTTTCTTAGGGCTTCGTTTTTGTGTAATATCAAAAGTCGCTATGTTATAGTGGTAGTTTAACCTTTCTGGTTTCTATTGTTTCAATAATTTTTTTTTTATCTACGAAAAAATAATATTATTGTCAAATGCTGCGGTGGCAAGAATCAAACTTCTTCTGTCAATGCAGCACTCAGAAGTAGTAGTCGTCCTTGGTATCTATACCATTCCTGACATGATAATCAGTTTGTCACTAGTCTATAATATCAGGAGCTATTCTTATTTACGTATCCATTACTACCTCGAAAATATAAACTGTACAGAGATATTGGTACCAATTTTGTAAAAAGCGTAAAGTGATGCTGATTCTTCGAAATCGTCACAGGACAACATTCGTTCGTCGTCTAACATAAGAATCGTAAAAATAAAATTCTGGCGTTCGTAAAAGAGCCCGCGGAAGCCAGCAGTTACGTTTGCTAAGACACTTAGCTGAACTACGAGAGCATCTTCTTCGTCGTCGCCATCGTCATCGTGGTAGCAAAAGAGAGAAGAGAGCAATATAGGAAAAGCCGGGAGGCAACTCTACTCTATTAGCACCTGGCCTTCGTTCGATATATACATATAAGCCCAAAGCTCCTGGGCTTGCCTATACTACATAGTTTTGCTCTCTACTATTTTTGGTCCATACGTTGGGCAACCCACAGCTCACGTTATATTTTCTACTGCTGTTATTGTTTCCCGGGAGTTGAGAGAAAGAAGGGCTGTTCAGTGTTTGCCTAGGGCTGCAGCTATACCTATATGTACCAATGGCCCTTTATCGTTGTACAAAATACCATCATGTGTTTACATGGAAAAGGTGTACCTACTACTATACACCTACTACTATAGAGTAGTCCGTGCCTGTATACTTTATCCGGATAGTTGAAAATCGTCGCTCGAGGCCCAAGCACACGTGCGCTGTCGCTACCATCCGCCACTAACTGTTTGACTTTCTACTTGTCGCCTCTCCTCTGCCTCGTGCCTCTTGGAAATATATAGGTATACATACACAGATGTATATCTATAGATATCTCTGTGTAATAATAGTTGGTCTGTTGTTTCTATTAGGGGGTTATAAGATATGCTTTAGTGAGACCGATAATAGATTACTTTGATACCCGATGCTAATGAAAAGAGGACACTTTTTGACAACACAAGGTACTTTTATTTGTCGGACAGGTGTTAAATGCTTTGGTAACATAGATGTGTATACTTATATAGGTACATAAGGTAGGATTTTATACTCTAGAGGGGTCGAAACTTACAAATCTGTTTTAAAACCGCGTTCATATCCTTGAACACGTGCTGCTTTTCCTAAATGTTTGCCTCAACTTATTTATTGGACGTGTAGTGAAAAATAAACTTTTAAACGATGATGATAATGATAATGATGATACACAGTACGCGCGAATTAAATGACTTTTGGTATAGGGGGCTACTCACGTGTGTTCTTATCTTTCATATATGTACAAAAAAAAAAAATACGGTAAAGAAGTAGGAGAAGGGAGTTAAAAAAGATAGGCATGCACAAAAGTCAGGTCCTGTGTGTACACACGTGTTGAAAAGAGAGAGAGAGAGAGAGAGAGAGAGAGAGAGAGAGAGAGAGAGAGAGAGGGCAAGGCATGTATAGTCTTGAAGTTTTAGGGCAAAACTCACGTAGGGGAGCAAAAAGTCAGGGAGAACAATGTTTATATACATATACGTACATACGTATACGTGATGCGCCAAAATTTTCCGGTGTGTGGCAATTCTTATTGTATACGAACACGCGATCAGAAAAGAGTATGTATATAATATATACTGTAAAGCTACTGTATCGTGTAAAACTCACTTCTATATAGCAAAACTGAACTGATAAAGCGCGAGCAATATACATACACACACATACGTTTTTTTTTTTTTTGGTATTGTGATACGACGATAAGAATTTACGGTAGGCCGATAAATCACACTGCGAGAGAGAGAGAGAGAGAGAGAGAAAAATAGAGGGGCGACTGTGTATATGAGGGGAGGGAGCTTTATTGTCGCTCATTAAAATTGCGGAGTATTTACAACGCCCGGCGGTGATATGCTCTCTCGCTTATGTTTTAATTATCACTGGGATGTGTGTGTTTTGTCATTTACTTTTATTTATCTTTTTTTTTTCTTCTTTTTGTCCAAGTAACTTGCATATAAATATTAACGATTGGCCTTTAACGACTGTTTATTCGATCAATTTATGCGTGTTTTTCATTATCTTTATACGAACGATATAACATCGTATATATGTTTAACGCAAGTGGAAAATTATATACATTAGATTTCATATCTTGCTGTAGGTTGCTCTATGTCGATCTATACGGTGCCCAGAAGTTATATATGTGCCGTGAGCCGCGCGACCGCTTTATTTTAAAGCAAAACTGACGTCATAACTTTTTGTGATTTATTGAATGTCGATAAATATATTGCTTGGTTATTAGAATAATCTTGTATGCGTATATGTGTATCTTTATGTGATATGTATGTGTGCTTGTTTTGATTCATTGAAATTAAATAAGGAAAAAGTTTTGAAAAGTGATGAAAATCAAATATAATTTATTATCATATTAGATTTTGGATTGTCGAAAAATTAAATATATAAATGTCGATAAATTTAATTTGGATTTAATATGTTATCATTACTGATTATATCGGTAATTGGGTTCTTAAAAAATATACCGCATCATTTACATTATAAATTAACTCATTTTATTTTTTGATACCAATATGTAAAAATGTCTTTTAAAAATATTAAATAGGGTATATTTAAAAAATTTAAAAGCATTAAGTATCATGATTAAGTAGACATAATACTTAAAAATTATAAATATGCGCTCATAGAGAAGGCGTTAAAATACCTCATCGTTATTCTTAGCTATATTATACGACAAAGGCACTATATACAACCTTAACCATCCACATATTTAAAAAAAAAAAAAATTGTATTTTTGCCCATATAACTTATCGCTTAACAACAGTTATGAGATCGCTATCAATAAACTTATAACCCATCGTCTACTAAACAATTTCTTAACGCGCGAAGGCCGCAAGGCCTCTCTTTCTCTCTCAATACAACGTCATATATACACTCTCTTTTCTCTCGCGCATTCAGAAATATCCCTTATGAGGGTCGGGTTCAAAATGACGCACACACACACAACGCCTTCATTTCAAACTTTACGATCGTCCCATCTGACCAAGAGAGAGAGAGAAAAAGAAAGCCCTTGGCGCGAAAGAAACAAGCAATGCGCGAGAAAAGAGACTCTTATTCTGCGAGATAAATGTCGGTGGACAGGACTATGTCGCGGTGGCTCTTGGAACAATGCGAAATAAAAGGTGAATATACAGTCGAGAGGAAGAGGAAGAACAGATAGATAGTGGGGGTAGTGGTAATATAAGGTAGGCGGCAAAATGCGATAGAGAGAGAGAGAGAGAGAGAGAGTGAGTGGGTGGACGTGTATGTGGCAAGGATTACCAGCCTGTCACTTTACTTCGCGGTCCGCGCGCCCGCGCGAGGCGTGAAAGGGGCGAGCGCGAAAGAGAGTATATGCGAGCACGCGCAAGTAAGCGACGTAGCTATCGGACGACCGAATCGCGTCGATGGGTGGATCCAATTAATGTGTGCTGAGCTTTCGATGGGAGCTCTCTCACCTTTATTTCTTTTTTTTTCTCTTTGAGTGTTAAGAAAAAGAAAGAAAGAAAGAGCTGCTGTTGCCATTACGATTGAACTCTCTCTATCTCTCTCTTTTCTCTCTCTTCTTTCTTCATCCTTTTCTATAATTTGATTTTTGCGCTTGATGCCCTTATAATACCGATCGTAACTGTATGTTGATTTATGATCACTATATATACGTATATGTAATATAAATGAAAGAGCTGCTGCTGTTTCTCTTGCTTTTATTTTTATCTCTTTCTC
>JAPYZE010005929.1:0-13910 GCA_030522805.1 Leptomastidea abnormis | reverse complement strand
TATATATATATATATATATATCTACTAGCCGGCTGCTGCTACTGTTCCTATGCTTTCGATTGATAGAAAGACGCTTTTTGGCTTTTTGAAGACACCCTAATGATGTTTGCCAGGCAATTTGATTGACTAACGATTTTTACGCTTTGAATACAAAGTGAATTCTTTAGACTATAACTTTTTTCCTTTATATATGACTTGAATACTATCGACTGACTTTTTTTTCTTATTTTTCAAATATAATATTTCGTATATCATAATTATTTAAATCTTTTTTTAATAAAAATTATCACTTTCCCAATAAAAAAAAAAAGAAATTACTTAAGTTTTTTAAAACGTCCCCATATATAGTTTCGATTTAAATACCAATATTTTTTTTTCCCGGAATTTAAATCCATCCACAACGTTTTTAACGCCATAATCCAAAGCAGCCTAGTATTAACAGCTGAGAAGACGCAATAATAGGTATATAAGAAAGCCGACGAAAATCTTTTATTTTATTCATCCCTTCATCTTCCTTTACCGAAGAAGAAGAAGAAAAAGAAGTCCAGTAAAACCAAAAGGGAACAAAAAAACGTCTACGCGCGCGTGTGCGTATATATGCTGGGTGTCGTAGACATATAGAAAAATCCAATGTCGTCTCTCGATATATATAGTAAAAGAGAAGAAGCCCCTGAAAGGGAAACGAAGTCACGTGACTTCGTCGTCATCGTAGTCGTCGAGACGCACAAAAGCCTGCTGCTGCTGTTTCATTTCATCCCTCTCTTCTTCTTCTTTTTCATTCTCTTTTTCTCTCTTTTATTCTTATACTTTCTACGTTTTAAATTTTAAATAAAAAAAAATAATAAGGGGAGGGAAAAAAAAAACCCCCGCCCCCCGCCCTCCCTTTTTTTTTTTTTTTTTTTTTTTTTTTGCTAGCTCTGAACATACGCGCCCTTACGATCTCCAGTTCTCTTTCGCTCTTTTACCTGAGATCTTTTCACCCTCTTCCTTATACTTCTTCTTCTTCTTCTTATTCTTGGTTGCTGCCTGAGACCCTTTTTGATATCTTGGCTACTGCTGTCGCTTGATTGAAGATTGCAAGCTACGCAAAGATTGACGCTAAGGAAACGAGAGGGATTTAGCTAGACTATGTATAGTTTTAGGGGATGGAAAGAGAAAATTTTCTGTGTGATGTCGATGTCTGTAACGGATATTTTAGTTGAGAATGATATTGTTAGATTTTTTTTTCTAAAAATAGAATTATATTTTTTAATTATTTTAGTGTAGAGTTGAGGGAATTTGACAGATATAAATTTAGTTTTTTTTTATTAAATAAAATTTTGATCTAGTTTTTAAATTTAGTTGGTTTTATTTCTATTTGAGGAAAATTTAATTTAATTTGTAAAAAAGATTTTGTTATTTTAATTTTTAAAAAAAATTCAGATGAAAGAATTCATTTCTTACAAATTTAGCATCGCATAGCAGAGTCTTGACAATGAAATTTCCTTGGTAAAACAACCAACTCCATTTCTCTCTCTGAAATACAACTCAAAAAAAAAAAAAAAAAAAAAAAAAAAAAAAAAAAAAAAAAAAAAAAAAAAAAAAAAAAAAAAAAAAAAAAAACAAAAAATTTACAAAAAAAAGAGTGACGAATAAAAAAAAAACAGAAGAGGAAACCGTCAACCACTTCCAGCCATTTGTTTATCCACACACACACACACCCTTAACTTACAATATACATCCCCCACATCATACAAACACACACACGCACACACAACCATTAAGAAACTCTCTCTGAAACGTGCATCCCGCTTTTCATCGCCCTCCCATACACATCCCCTCTTCTCTTTCTCAACCACCTACCACTACTCCAACACCCAAACTGCTCAAGCGCGCCAAAAGCAGCACACACACACACACACACCAACACACATACACGCACCGGGTGCAAAGGGCCCCTGCTGTTGAGAGAGGAATCGAATAAGGGAGGGCCCAGCTGGGCCTTCCCAAGAGCGGAGGGGCTCAGTTGTCACGCGGCAGTCGTAGCGAACACATCGTTCACCTGTGTAAAGGCTCTCTTGTATAATAATCATGGGGCTGCTAAGATACGCTCTAAGGGCCACCCGGAATTTTCTTGCTACTGATGGTGATGATGATGATGATGATCGGTGAGTCTATATATTAGTAGTGCTATTAAAGTAACTTTTTGTTTTTTCTTTTTTATCGCGCTTCTACTCAAACCGATGGTTTCTTTTTTTTTATTCTTTTTACTCTTTTTCTTCTTCTTCTTCTTCTTCTTCTTCTTCTTCTTCTTCTTCTTCTTTTTCTTTCTCGTTGAGTTCCAGCGAGGCGAATGAAAGGAAGGTATTTAGCCGTGAAATGGATTCGATGAAGTGAGGCTCTTTCAAGTGGCTTTATGCGGACGCTCTTTTTTACCCGCAACGCGGAAGTTAGTTTTTTTAAAGACGAAAGTTAGATGTTTGAAATGTAGCGAATATATATATACACCTATCTATTTCTTTTTTTTTTTTTATGTTCTTGATGAAATATTTAAATAGCTTGGGGAGTATTTGAGCTTTACTCTAGTTGAATATGTTATCTCTTTAATATTTATCGACTGAATTTTTATTAAATTATTAATGTTGTAACATTGGGGCTGGGAATTTACTTTATAAATAAATAAAGTTCTTTATTTACATTTAATAAAAATTGCTAGAAGAGTTTCTTTTTCAATTTAAAAATTTTTCAAATTTAAAAAAAAAGTGTTTGTGCAATAAAAAAAAAACAATTTTTAATTAAAAATAAAAATATAAAATGTAAAAGCTAAGAAAGTAAGTCACTACTCCCTCATCTTACCATTCAATATCTCAGCATCCCTCAGTACATAATATCTAAGCCACATAAGTTTTCTCTTACGAAAAGCAAGCACGAAAGAAATGCACATAGTTTTAAAAAAAATTCCGAAGAAAGAAAAATTCACTCTGAAGAATATATATAATAATAAATTGCTTATCGATGCGTAAAAAAGATCACGCAGTCAATTTTACAGTCTCATCTCTCGACTGGTTTTTCCGATAATAAATTTTCTCAAGTCATATTTTTTTTTATCATAGTCGGATAAATATAGATCAAATCTTACTATACAACAACAACAACCTAAAGATTTTTGTATCGATTCATCAAATCCTTGTAATGTAAGTGCTTTTTTTTTTTTGCAAAACGAAAAATCGTCGATATCTAAAATGCATTTACGAAATCGAAAAATAATAAAGCTTAACAGACACATACACACAATTCGAAGCGGAAATAAACAAAATGAAATGGAAAAATCAGTAAAATGGAAGAAAAAAAATCTTTGCTCTTTTTCGCTCCACCTACACGAAACCGTCTTTTGCAATTGTTCATTTTGCTCCTCCTCTTCTCTTCTCTATTTATTCCCTCTTTCTCCCATTTCATTTCTAACAATAATGACGAACGACGACGACGACGACCGCTTGGACTTTAGGCCGAGAAAAATCAAGTATATTACCGGTGACCTTCCAGCCAGGTGAGAAAGAGAAATAATCTTTCTAGCAAAGGGGGATTCTTTTTCTCACGATGCTGCACACATGGAGGGTTGCTAAGGTAGCTCGCGAAGATTATGGGAACGTTGGAACGTACGAAAACTTCTGTGTGTGTATGTATATGCGTGTGCTTATGGATATTTTTTGTGTGATGGATCCTTGGGATGGTTCGGTTATATACTGGTTATTTTAGTATTGAATATAAAGGGACTTTAGGTATAGAGAAAAAATAATGATTTATCTTTTTTTTGTGATTTTTCTGCCGGAAATATTGTTGAGACAAAATAGAGAATTAATGAAAACTTTTTATCTGCTTCGGAAATTATATCCACTCGAGAAATGATATTCTCTTACTTATAGTAAATTAGAATTTTAAAGTTAAAAATCTTAAGTTTCTATACTTACGTATAATATGAAAGTTTTGGGAGAGTTTAAAGTACGAAGTCATGAAAACTTATATGTATAAACTTACGTTTAATCAATAAAAGGCAAGAATTTTAACCCAATTACTCGATCTCGCGTAATTCATTAACATGAAACTAAAATTATACCGGAGAAAAATATATTTTAATTAAAACAGAATGAATTCTTGCTTTTCTTTTTTTTTCCTTTTTATTTTCACGCAATTAACGCGCGTTCGTGGCATAAATTTAAAAAAGAAAAATAATAACTTGGTATTTTGTAACTTTATTCTTATTTTTTAGCTTTAATATCACAAAAAATATTTTCATATTTATTTTTTCCTTTGTAAATATTACAATAATTTATTTAATAACAACTGTTTTTTATATCCATTTAAACAATTTTCATCTCATTTAAGTAAAATTAAATTAATACCTATTATGAAAATTTTTTTCCCTTCTTACTTTCTACCTCAATTTTTTTCTTCACATAAGACCAAAAAAAAACTTAATCATCAAAAAATTTCAATTCATTCTTTTCTTAATTTCCATAATTAAAAAAACTTTCAATAATCGAAGAATTTGACTCTGAAATTCAATTTTTTTTTTCTCGACAATCTTGAACTCCTTCAATCGAAAATGACATTCATTAAAATCAAATTATCTCGAAAAAAATGAACCTTAAAATCTAAAAAAAAATTCTCTCTTACTCATACAAACACCAATCCTTTATTCATCATCTCTCGTCAACCATCCTCCAAACTCTTGATCAAAATCAATTTTCCAGTATTACGTAACCTTCCACTTGTCATTCCACCAAGTGCGTAAGTTTTCTCATCTCCCTTTCCCATCAAACTTATATAAAAACTCAGCCTAAATAAAAAAAAACCCCTAACCACAAACCAAATTAAAAAAAAAACAATTTCAAAAAGTCATCGATACATTTCAACTACAAAACCTACAATAAATCAGCAGCAGCACGTGTCTAAAAAGCAATAAGTACCTTGCCAAACTTTACATCCTTATATACCCACACATTCACACATACAAGTTTATCGTCATTGATTTACGACCGAACCATCTTTCCTTACCTATATACACGCGGGAAATTCGTCGTTTCCGTATATATGTTGCAGCGCCCGGAAATTCGTTGCGGTATACTATACTCACTCGTTCGCGCACATTTCTATGTGCTTTATTTTACCCGACCAAAACGAAAATCTACCTCTTTACTTCGGTAGACTCTATCAGTATAGTGAAATTCGCGTTTCCGTAGCCGAACGAACTTTGAATTATATCGTTCGATCGGTCACGTTAAAACCTTTCCCTATACTACTATCCTTGTCGTATACGATCGATCTTTCGATCTACCAAACGTACCACAAAAATCGCACATACCTATACATCTCTTTTTTTTCTCTTTTTATTTTACACGTTTAGTTTCTCGTAGTACTGGACTTGTACGCTTCTATAACAAATTGGTCGAGGAATCGAATCGATATTTTATTGAAGTGCTTTAAGGCTATATCTAAAAGTAGTGACTTGGTAACGAGTCACGCAAAAATTGGAAGGTTTTTTTTTTGTATGAGGTAAAGGAGAGTTGGTAGTATGTACAGGACGTCACGCGAAGTGGTCGGACTATCGTAAACAATTGCTCTTCGATATAGGTATATGCTTCTTAAATGTGTATTTGAAATAGACTTGATTTTGTTCGTATGTTTGCTTGAATTAATGGTATCTTTATTTTTCTTGATGATATACGAATAAGTAAAGATCGATACGTATGAATATCTATAAAAAAAAAAGAAGATAATTAGATAGATTTAGGATTAGTCAAATGTGATTGGTAGTATCAAGTAGACATGAAAAGCTACAGGTAACATCATCAAATAAACCCCTTCTTCGAAGTTGACTTCAGTGATACAAATATATACCTATATATTAAATTTCCTGTTTTATCCAAAAAGCTTTCGGCTTTAAAATTACATAAAAGCACTGCGAGAGGAAGAGGACAACAAGCGGTTAAAGGTAAAGAGGAGATCTTGAATAAAGCGAAATAGAGAATTAGGATACAGCTTTACTTCGTCAGTTGTTTGATGTATACGAAGAGCTCACTTTATACTTCATTCCCCGGCTTTGTTCTATAATTCAGTTCTTGAGTTCCTGCTGCTGTTACTGCTGATACTACAGCTGCTCTTCGCAAGTAAAGCAAGCAAGCAAGTAGATACTCGATTGGTTGCTTTTTTTTGTTTCCGCCTCTATAGAGACCTAATTCAAATTCGATCCCTCTTTTATTCGCGTCTTTTACTATTTCCGGAATATAAAGTCCTTAGGGTCTTTGGTAGTAATAGTATAGATATAGTCTTGTGCTGCTACACAATCCTATTCTACTTCGTTCCGGCTTTTAAAGTATATACTTTTCTCTTGGCAATTGTTAGTCTGATTGGCATGGAATAGATTAATACTTTTTTTTATTTGTTTAAGTGAAAGCAATATCTTTTTGGTGGTTAAATTTAAGAATTCAAATTATTTTTTTTTTCGATTTTTCTTTTTAAACGATAATTTGTTATCAAAATTCTTCTCATTAAAGTAAACTGATATTCCATTTTCCGGTTTTTATTGAGAAAAGAAAAAAAAAAAAAAAACTGAAATTATATGCTTTAGCATCAAAAACTATAATCATATCGTTGCGAAATTATATAGAGCGTTGAGATTATATTTATGTCTGATCATATTTTATCTGTCTCTTACTAGCTTTTGATATATACTATTGCGAAAATAAATGTACCGGAAAAACGGTCGTAGTAAATATGTACCATAGTGTATGTTACATTTATAACGATTAGCTTTATAAAAAAAAAAAAAAATTTTTTTTAATCATCAAATGAGACATGCAATATAAAACTGCATATATACTTTCACAAATAATAAACAGCATTTTTTAATTTCTCATAAAAAAATATATCTCCCTTATTTCCTCTTGGTAATAATAAAAATATTTAACGATCTTATGTCTAATATCACACACAAACATACATATAACATTACCTGAATAACGTACATTTATCTAATTGACATTTTAAACACACACCTACTCATATATTGACTATCCTTCCTCCATATCAAAAAAAAAAAAATAAAATAAAAAACCATATATATATCCCAATAATTACATTTACCATAGGTCCTATCATCATTATCCATAATGACTCTTACACGAATAATCAATCTACCCATCAATTTTACCTGTATATATATACATAAAGTAAGTAGATGAAGTCCCGTGATTGTCAACCTATCCCTCCCCAATACATTTCCACCCCAATCACCCCCCCCCCTTCTCCTTTCATTCAACTTCATCAACATAAGCATATTTTCCCAGGCGACAAAACCTTGTTCCTTATACTACATACTACCTGCCTTTCTTCTCACCCTCTCTGCGATAAAAAAGTAAGCACACATGTACACACATATACAAGAGAGAGAAAAGAAAGAGGGGTTGTGTCGGTACCAGTAAGGGGGTAGATACGTGTATGTAGAAAAGAATACAAAGACAAGCCAAAAAAGCAGCAGTCAGTCAGTCAGTCAGTGAGCAAGAGCTCGTTTTCCCTGCGACACACACACACACACACACACACACACACACGCATAAGTCTCTTTTTCAAATACATACATAATATATAATATTTTTTCTTCTTTTTTTACGTAATTAACGGTTTGAGAGAGCTGGTTGCGAGAAGAGAATAAGTAAGGGGGGGTCCGCGACTTCCGTCTGCTATCGTCTTCGACGATGTATAGTTTCACCTATACAGAGAATAAAGAGAGAAGGAAATATTATTGAGAATAAGAGCGTATGAGGTAAGAGTGTATTATACATATAGTGCGAACGAACAACATGTATAAAAGTACACGTATACATTATATACAGACACATCCAGGCTGCGGGAGACCGCATATCCTTCCTGTTAATCGTGCCCATCTGCTTTCCGTTCCCGCGCACTTCCGCCCCCTCTCCCTTTTTTTTTTTTATGTTGCTACTGCTACCACCAACCAACCAACCAACCAACCAACCAACCTGGATACATCATAGCTCTTTTTTTTTTTGAGCTAACGCCCTTTTAGATCGAACTGTGTAGAGAGAAGCAAGAAAGTAGCTCTCAGCAGGGCAGGTTTGTCCGGTATCCGGGATTTTTTTTATTTTTCTTAGGATGAGAAGGATAAGAAGGTATATGTGTATCTAGAAGTAGAGAGAAATTTATTATTTTTTTTTTTTGAGTTCTGTTTTATTTATGTACTTTGTAGTATTGTTGATAGTCTTTAGCTGAATTAATATTTTTTTTTCTAATAGAAAGTTTTATTTGATTGGACGTGTGAATTAAATATTTAAGTAACTGTGACGATTTTTAATAAAGACTTTGGCTTAAACAAAACGATTACGTATCTATTAAAATTTTAAAGATATAAATTTTTTATGAAAATGATCTTTATTCTTATCTCGAAGTAGGACAAAATTCTTTATACATTTATTCATTTGAGAAGAATTTATTTTTACGTCTTCTTAAGAAATAGAATACGTAGATATATTCTCTTTTTAACAAAGTCTTTCTTTTTGCCATTTAAAGTCAAATTCAATTGTGTATATTTTTTTTCAGTATTTACAATTGAATACTCATTTAATGCTATGTATACTTACTGCAAACAGAAATGATATTCTTGCTATGATTTTTTTTTCCTGCAAAATTCCACGAATACCCATGCAAATTAGTACAAGCTAAATTATGAATATTTAAAATTTTAAATTCGTTCATTGCATCAATATTTATTTCCTCAATAAAAATTTTAATATATCCTAATTATGATTATCTAATGCAAAGAAGGAAACAATTAATAATTTCTCAATTGTCAATATACTCGCACACATTTTTTTATTAAACAATTATTATTCGTAAAAAATTTTCTTATCGTCCCACATACAATCACAGACCCCAGCTATTTACATCGTACTTACCAAAATTGATAAATCATTAATGAATCATTTAGCTTATAAAAATTCATTTTTTTTAACAAATTTTATCAACGAACGAGTACTTGTCTTATCAAAAATTCCAACGTCAGAATAAGGAAAATCCAAGAGAAATAACAAATAATCATCAATATTATTCAAAGAGTCAAAAATTATTTTCTTTCTCTGAATAATAGTTCATCTACATACCTGTATCTTAATTCTTGTCTTACTCATATAGTCTCTTTATAGAATCACAATTGTACAAGACAGTTATAAGTATGTGTGTCTACAAATTCCCGTCACACACTTGCTAACGAGATCCGATTTGTTTAATTTTACGCCATGTGCCAGAGACACTATCACTTTTCTCTCTTACTCAGCTGTGCTTTAAAATTCGTTCCAAAAATTTTAACCAGGTCGTTTGGATAACTATGCTTGTAAAATTAGGGTGACGTGAGGTTGTTAATTTAGTGGTGTTCAGTGATGGTGATTAATTAATGTGTTAATCACTTAACGCATTGTTGAACAATTTTCTTTTTTTTGTTATTTATTTTTTTTGGGAATTATAATTGTTGGCAATAGGGATATATCGTGAAAATTGAATGACTAGTAGTCAGGTTGATAAATTATCGTTATTTATTTATTTATTTTTTATTTTTCTTTTTCAATTTGTTCTGCTTTTTTCCATCTCACTTAATATTTCTCGTCGAGATAATATGACGACATTTACAATTTTATAATACTTGGAGCTTTTTCGACTTTTTAATTATTGCAAACAAATTGTCTCTCTTTTTTTTTTAAAGAACTCGATCATAAAATATTTGATTTCTAGTTTTTGAAAAAACTTGAGCATCATAATACCTTCGTAAATAAAAAAAAAAAACAATAAAGCACACGTTAGAAAACGTATTAAGCTTCTTTTTTTTAGATAAAAACTTATCTATGTATTTTTTTTTTTTAGATAAAAACTTATATATGAAAAATCTTAAATAAAACGATATAGACATAATCAAAACAATTTAATAGAAGAAAAAAAAATATTATTAATAAAAAAAAAAGAAAAGAAAAAAAAAAAAAAAAAAAGATTTTTCATAATTAAAAATTATAATCGTTGACAACACAATTAAAAATCTTCATAATTAAAGATTTTAACCATCAACAAATCCACCATCCATCAATGAAAATTAAATTAAAGCCTAATTAAATGCAAGATAGTAAATAGCAACAACACCAATAACAACAGCACTTGCAAATAAAAAAAATGGTAATCCAGGTCCATCAACATATTTATCATTCTCAGGATTTTTACTATTATAACCAGCTTTCCATCCTTCCTTTTGTGGCAAATTTCGCCTTTCAGCTTGTGTTACTTCGCCGATCAAATATTTATTCATCAGCTGAATAGCATCGGTCGAATGTCCGACGTCGTTAAAATCTTCACTTGCATCTTTACCCGCATGATCTAATAATATTTCTTCACCACCAGGATGTTCGTTTAAAAATTTTGTGACATCGAATACCTTGTCGTGAATTACGAATACCGTACGTGTATCACTACTCAACTTTTCAACTTCCGCACGTGTATATTCCTTTAATTTTTCACTGCTCATGATTGATTGTTAAAATATGTTGACCTTAGGTACTTGAATTGTTATGTGGTTTGTTTGAATAAATTTTTACACTGTGGAAAGATTTGCAAAATTAGTTCAATGCTAGAAAGATTTTGAGATAAATATTAATAGTTGGAACTGTGTGTAATAGCTGTAAAGTGTCATTATTTGAATTATTAATAATACTTTTTAACAAAAATTTACACTAATTCTTAGCAAAGAAAAAATCTAACATCCCAAACTTTTCCGGATAAATATATATGCAACAAGGAAACAATCAATCTAATATAAACGTCATCTCTATCAGTAAAGAAAATGATCAACAACACACTCGATCTATTCTCTACCTCCTTTCCTCTTCTCTTCTCTTCTATATAGTGTAATTGCGCAACGTACAAAACAAAACAAAAAATTGAAAAATGATAAAGCAAGACTTTAATACGTAGTTATGTCGTATGACAAGTGCATCGAAAAGAAGAGAGATAGATAGAGATGAATCGTAGTTTAAATAAGCCTCTTCTTTAAAAGCAAGAATGACCATGAAATTCCCGTCACTATTCAACAGCTAACACATAATATACATTCATACACACAGACACGTGTAAATACGTGATTTACATGAATCTTTTTCTCTCTTAGTCTTTATATCGCGAGTCGAGGTCGGGGATAGATACACGTACAGATCAAAACAGTGTGGTATATGATACGTAGTATAGTAGTAGGTGTGTCGATTTAAAAATATACTTACTACGACTTTGTGTTTTTTTTTTTTTTTATTTTCTACTCCAGACTATATGTGAATATAGTATAGCGATATTTGTGAGATGTATATGAATAAATGTTATTTGGGATAATTTTGGTTATTTAATTGTTTTTTGGATATGTAATAATTGCTGTTTTTTGTGGGTGAGGTTCTGAAGGATATAAGTGTGTTCTTGGTATAATAAACGAGCGACGCAATAAAATTTGTCGTAAGATATCGGTTGTTAAGTAAAATTCTAGAATACACTTTTGGTGTATACATATATATAAATATATTTATCTGTAATATTTCATTATCTTTCGTATATAATTTGTTGTTATCTAACAAATGGATTGCAAGTTGCAGTTGTAAAACGATGACTTTACTTATTAAATTTTATTTTATTTAAAAAAAATATTTTCTTTTTTTTTATAAAGATAATTTCAAGTGCCACGCGCTTACGATCTTTTTTTTTCTTTCTTTCAAGAGAGGACTTGTTTTTAATGTTTGACAAAAATAATAAAGTTTCAATCTTACTTTATTTAAAAAACAAAAAAAAAATTTGAAAACTTAATGCACGCGATATCTGATATCAGTTCTAAAAATATCATTTCGATTAAAGCGACCTTGTTTCTTTGCTAAGAATTTCATGTATTTTTGAACTTATAACGATATTTAATTCCATAATTACAAATTACTTCAACGATGTAATAAAACTAAAAAAAAATTCCATAAATTCTACTAGAAAAGATTGTATTGAAAATAAAAATCTAACAAAAATTAAAAAAAAAATATCACAGTCCAACACAATATCCATAAATAATAATAATAATAACCCATATAATATATCCACATACCTTCCCAATAAATCTTCCAAAAAAATATAGCAGCAACAAAGAAAAAAAATTAATTTCCAAAAAGGACGACAAACTAAAAGGATATCCTTACGTGAGCCGTGACGCGCAAGCCTCTTTCGCTTCGCTACCGCCGACAGACTGGCTTCTTTTCTCAATTGCGCGTACAGCAATCGTCAGCCACGTTGCCCCTACTACTCTCTTTTTCTCTCTTCACACACACACTAACACACACATATATCTTCTTCAGACTCGACAAAGATTATACTCGATTCTATGTAATATATACATATATATATCGTTAAATAAATTTCGGCGTCAACCAAGAGAGACGTGCGCAATCTCAGTTGGTCCATTTACATTGGCTCCTCCAGTTCGTATGCTAATTTTTATATCTACTGTCTAACTTCTGAGATTTTTTTTTCATTCATAGACAAGAGATACGATGTAAGAAGCATATATATGGGAAGCAGTAACAGCAGCAGCAGAGATTCTCTTTTTGCCTATTTTCAATTTCAAAGCTGGAGAATCTGTAGATATTAGCCTATTCAGGTATACACAAAGCAAAGTTAAGAATCTCACGTCTGACATACGTCTCTCTTTCTCTCTCTTTTTCTTTTCTCAGACGAAAACATTTTTTTTTTTAAATTTATATTATTTATCTACACACTTCTATGAATCTGCTGTTGTAGTTGTATTTCTTATCTATAGATTTTTTAATTTATTATATTCTGCTATAGATTGTGAAAAAAAGCTTTTCTTTATTTATATATAGCTTTGGAGAGTGAGATAATATCTTTTAAAGCTTAACGATTAGAACAGCTGTTACTACTGGTTTTGTGTTATACAAGATTGATAATGTTTATTTTTGTTAATACTAGTTAATGAATAGATTGTTCAATTTCTATTGTAATTAATGATAAACCATAATTATTTATATTTTAAAATAAATAACTGCGATTTTTTTTTGTAAATTAAAAGAAAAATAAAATTTTTTATTCCAATGACACTCTCAGATCCGTCAACAAGCTATTTTAGTAATTAATAGATTTTTTTTTTTACAAAAAAAAAACGGCTAAATTCTGTGCTATCATGCAAAACAAAAAAATAATAACTAACTACTATAATAAGTGCGCAATAATAACATTAGTCGAATGACGATGCTAAATAAAGTCTCTACATCATCTAATTTATCAGTTTTTCCTTGTAAATCCGTATAGCTTGTCGTTATTATTTCATCTTATTTTTAAGATAAAAACAAAACTTTTATACAATTTAATATGTGTACCATAAAATTTTATCCTCATCAAAATCTTGTACATATACTAAAATTAAAAACTAATACAACATCAATAACTAAATTTTAAATTTGCTTACACCACACAAACTGATAAATAACAAAAAAATAAATAAAAACTTAAACTATCCAACTTAACTGTGTCATTTCTCGCTCGCTACAAGAGGAGCGCTTCAATCGCCTTTACTTTTATAATATATTCTGCAGCAAGCGCACACACGTGCGCGCATACGAAACACATCAAGTCTCAATGCGCAGTAAAATCAAAACACGTAGTTGCATTCAAATATTATACGCTTGTACGTAAGATTTAAAAAAAAAAAAAAACTTAAATGTGTGCCGGGATCCATGTAAAAAAGTAAACCTTTTTTTTTTTATAATGTACGTACATGTTGTATATAGTTCATCTTAAAAAAGGAGGTTGAGTATCAGTTATTATAGGTGTATGTATGTATGTAT
>JAPYZE010005928.1:0-11202 GCA_030522805.1 Leptomastidea abnormis | reverse complement strand
TGCGGAACCCGCATGTACACCGAAAAAATGAGAGAAGCTTGAATATGCAAAAAAATTTCTTACGAAAAAATTTGGAAAATTAAAAAATGTCTCTAAAAAATAGAGTATGGCGCCAATATAATCCATACTAGGGAAATTAGAGCGCTGTAAGGACTACAACAAGACCCCCTAGTTTCATCCAATTCCATTGATCCTGTCAAAAATAATTTCAAAATTACAATCTCGCCCCGTTGCAATCTCGCCCCGGTCTCCCCTATATCCTTCGGCCATCGCCGTATTGTTCCAGTTTTGCGCTCTGATCCCCTCTCCACCTCTCTTTCTTTCTCTCCCCCCCCCCCAGCTCTCTTAGCTTCTTCTTCTTCCTTTTCTTATCCCTTTAGCGTATCCTCACTTAATATTTTGCACCACGTTAAAAGATTTTAGTTTTTTTCTTTTTTCTTTTTCTCAAAGATACATTGCCGTAAGGCTTGACGTCTTGTATAAGCTGACGCGGCATTGTGTGAAGTTCATGTTATTTTTTTGTGATTATTTCTCAATTTTTTCTTTTTTTTATGTTAATTATTATTTTTCGGCAGTAGGAATAAAACAACAAATCAAATTGTTGTTAGATTCTGATTGTCATTTTAGTTAAATTTTATAATAATTTTTATTGCGTTTTAGTTTAATTAAAGAGTGTCCTAAGTTTTAACGATCCATAACTTAAATCACACGTGAAATAATAACAAACAATTTGTTTTTACTGCATTGCATCCACAACAAAAAACATAAAGTAGCAGTCAGTTTGAACGAGCTTTTAAATCCTTATTCTTTTACGAGCATTACAATTAATAATAAATCAAGGGGGTTTTCACTCGTGAAATCGATTTGAAATCGGTGATTACTGAGCCATTTAAAATGCATTGAAATCGCTTGAAATCGCTTGAAATCGATTTCAAAGTGAAAACCCCCTTGTAATAAATTCAATGAAGACCATCCTTGATTTTGATATAACATCTTTTTCACAGCCAGTTATATATACGTTTTATTGTTTATATTCTATCAAACTACAAAATATTAATTGAATGAAAACGAAAAAATAAAATTAAAATTAAAATAAAAACAAATTAATAATTATCATTGAGTGATATAATTTTTATCTAAAATTATTGCTAGCATGCTATTTATTGATACAAACTTAATCGTGTAATCGAGAACTCATCAGAATAAAGCACGACAGATGAAAGAAAAAGAAGAAATAATAAAAATTTTTGCGGGACATCGGATAACCGTAATCGATCAGCGATGCATGTCGTGCGATTGACCGCTAGTATAGGTAAATGTATAATATATAGAGTAGGTGTATATATAGTTTTAGTTTTCTATTAGTCGCGTCTCTTCACGCCCTTTGCTTTATATTTCAGCTAATGTGTAACGGTACGTCATTTTTACGCTAAGGCAGGGCAAAATGATATCAAGTGTGCGTGTGCGTGTGTGTGTGTGTGTGTGTGTGTGTGTGTGTGTGTGTGTGTGTGTGTGTGTGTGTGTGTGTGTGTTCTAGTAAAGCAAATATTGAATTACCGTGGCGGCTCACTTCTTGGCGAATCCGTTACTCTCCAAGTCTATTCTCTATGCTCTTATTGGAATTTGGCCAGAGCAAAGCAGGTATAATTTGTCGCCAGTGATATACCTATAATGTGCTTGCACAAAAACACAAGTGATAAACTCTACCATTAATTTAGCCAATTTTTAAACTAACATAATATTATGTAGATATGATTTCACAGATGCCTTAAATTTTAAGTTCGAAATTCAATAAAACGTATTGCGAGCTCGAGTTATAAATGAAATTTTATACAAATAATAGGCTTATTATATATATATGCTATCTTGGCAAGGTTTACTTTATATGCAATAGAGGGGCACAATCAATGCTGAAATCTTTCGAACATAAATTAGGGTACTCTCTGGAGGGGATAGTGTCTTATTATAAACTCATGAAAGCAATTTTCTTTCGAAACAATAAAAACTACATAAATTCAAAAAAGAAAAGCAAAGTAGAATATACTCTTCTCGATAAGTTCGATTGATATCGAGATTCTCGGTTCACGCAATTCTCGAAATAACTTTACAAGGGTAGAAAAAGTCAATTAAGACCTAGAGAGAATGAAAAAGCTGAATTAAAAAATAAAAAGTGAGATAGCTTCGTTGAAGGCGGTGAACCAGGAAGAAAAGAAAATTTGTGTTGTGGGTGACGAGGGAAATTACGGAGGAAAAGGAGGAGAGAAAAGAGCTATTGCAGGAGGAGTAGAAGGGATTGCTGCTATTTTGAAGGAGGAAGACGAGTACAGAAAAAAAAGATTATAGAAGGCAAGTAAGAAGGTAATCATCAACGCTCTTTCAAGCCAAAAACAAAAAACAAACAAACAACGAAACAAAAAAGGGTGTATGAAGTAATTACTTGGTGGTCAACTAATGTCCAAGCAGTGGAATGAAAGACAAAAGCGGTTTTTATACCTACCTATAAGAAAGAAAGTAAGAACGAAAGAAAGAAGGCTCGGGAGGACATGCGAAATAAAAAAAGAAACTTAAGTAAGGCTTAGGCGTAAAAAGGAGTGCAAAGAAGAAAAGAAACAAAGACCTCGGCATATATTTACTCTCTGCATGTTGTGTATGAACAAGATTTTTTTTTTTTTGAAAAGTCAACTCCGACTTAAATCTCCGACATACATATATGCAAGATTTGTTTTTCCCAAAAACTAAAAAAATTCCAATTCCTGATAGGTAAAACTAAAGGAAAAATATGGAAAGCTCGAAAAAATAAATTCACATAAAACTCAACAAATTACCATTAAAGACATATTTGAGAGATAGGCCAAAAAAGAAGAAAAAAAATAGAGTGTGAGAGAGAAAGAGAGAATAAGGGCTAAAAGTTGGAGGTATATATCGACAAGACAAAGAGAAAGTCTTTGGTGGGTGGGTGTATTATGCACACGGCATTAATAAAATACGAGAGCCTGCGGGAGAAGGAAAGAGAGTCACGGGGAGATAGTGAGAGAAAGAGAGTTGAAAAAGAGAAAGGGGGGGTGGGCTTCACAGAGCGCGTTATAAATAAGGAATCAGAGAAGCTGGAAGAGGATGAGAAGAGGAGAGAGAGAGAGAGAAGGGATAAAATAATAAAAAGCAAGGTTTGCTTGCTAGGTGGTAGTATAGGTAGGTACAGGGAAACCCGGACTTTCAGAAGAGAAGAGTAGAGAACAAGAGAACCAGAGAAAGGCGCGCGCGAGAGAGAGAGAGAGAGAGTGAAGCTCTTTTACTCTTTTCTCTCTTTCTTTCTCTCTCCTGCGGGATATAAAGCGAGAAAGAGAAGATGTGGAGGAAGCGGAGAAGAAAGAGGAGGCGAAGAATAAAGGAAAAGAAGAGGAGAGAAAGAGGCGCAGAAGAGGTCCAGTCGTGCGGTATAGGGTCGCTCCTGCTGGTTGCGCGCGCGCTTGCTCACTCGCGCTCGCGTAACTGCCGCCAACCAAGGCATACTCTTTTTCTCTTTCTCTGTTTCTCAACTCGTGCTCTCTCTCTCTCTCTCTCTCTCTCTCTCTCTCTCTCTCTCTCTCTCTCTCTCTTTCTCGCGGCTTTTTATACAGTCTCGCTCGAGCCGAGAGCCGGCCAGTGTGTGTCTTGCCGGCCGGCCAGGCGCGAGCGAGCGAGCGAGACTCGCTTTTATATACGTATATACTTACATCTCCCCCGCACTAACACACAAACACGTAAGAAAGAGAGAAAAAAGATCTCTTCCTCCCTCTCTGGAGTGCAGCTCTTCATGGCAGCAGCTCTGCAGCGCACCGCGAGGTCGAGCTTCGTGGCCCGCGCGTTAGCGTGTGAGGTGATCTTCGGGTGATCTTCGGTGCAGCAGTGAGTGCGTGAGTTTGAATGTGCCAGTTGTAGTGTACAATACCAGCTAATATCGCGATATTCCAAACTTTTGGAAAACTATATATATATTATGGATTCTGATTAGCAACCTGGTGTCTGGCGGAATATTCTCGGCAGGCAGAGCTCTCAGGTTTGACGAATCTTCAGCTCCGCGATATCGTGCTTATTCATATTATATAGGGTGTCTCTCTGCATGTACACGATCGCGAGATGCTGCTTTTATATAAATTGTTTTCTTTTTTTTTTTAACCTTGAACACTTGAAAGCTTTTCAGACTATTGTACTTTGTATATAATATATTTTACACTTTTAAATTAAACCTTAATCTAAATCCGTTTTTTTTTTTTTTTTTTTAAACTTTTTTTTTCAAAACCTCCATAAGCTCCAAGAACTCCGGTCTTATCTTTTTACGATGAGTTAGCGCTTAGAGCCAGCACACGACACACACATACAAAAATATACACACAAATCCACATCTTACTACATCTGGCTTATTTCAAGCAAATAAATCTCTGTACTTCGCGAGACATTTTATCCCTCAGCCTCCGAGCCTTACGACGTATAGTCAGTCAGTTAGTCTTCCTATCGCGTGTTATATGTATGCACCTCCGCATATACATAAGTAAGTGAGCAAGTAGGAAGCTAAGCGTGCAGTAACGCGAGTGTGTGCGTCATTGTCTACGCCGCATTGCGCGTGTTCGCGACCCGATTCTAACAGCTCCACGCGCTCGCCGCGAATATACTTATAATGTAGAAGAGAGACTCGACGTGTAAGTACTCGGACGTGCCCTTTTTTCTATACTGCTTCTTCTTTTTCTTTTTCTGCTTTTTTTTTGTTCGCCTTACTTACCATCCAAATTCGGATGCTTCTAAATGCAGTTAAACAGAGTAATATCGCCGGATAATATCTAATTTTTATCATTTGCCCCTACTTTTCACCGATTTTTCAAATCGGAATGCTTGAAATTTTAACGCAGATTTTTTTTTTAAATTTTAAAAAATGATCGAGACAAATACCAAATTCAAGAAGAGAACAAAGATGCAGCAGAGGCAATTGATACACGAAAGTCATCCGAGACAGAGGATGAAGGATTGACCGGCGGGTAGATGGATTAATAGCGCGCGAGCCGTATAGATTCGATCTCGCGATTACAGAATGGAAAGGGGGGAGGGGAGCTGTTGGGTCTGTATTTGCTATATAGCCATCGGCGCCGGAACGACCGCGTAACCTTATCGTCTGCTGCATGGACAAAAGAGAAAAGAGAAAAAAAAAGAAGGAACGAAAGGGTGATGAAAAGAGAGAAAGAGAGGGGGGCGGGAAAAGGATAGAGCGCTGCGGATACGACGTGCTTCCTCTACGCGGCTGCTCGCGCACGTATATCGGTAGGTGTGTATTATATGTGCAGCCTCGTAAAGGAGTACAGCAGCTCGCGCCAATAGTCTCGCGGAAGCTCGAGCTGGAAAAACCGAATACATACTCGTAGATAGATAGTGATGTGGTGCTTACGCTGAGGCGGCAGCAAGGATACATAAAAAACTCATCTGAGATTTCAACTTTTAATGTGTGGATACATGTGTGCATTGCGCAAGTTTTTGCTTCAATTTTGTGTGAGTCTTTATTTTTTTTTAATTTACGAGTGTAGTAATAGCTGGGATGTTGTTTTGAATTAATTTAAGACAAAGTTTGTGAAAGATGGTTGAGTGAGATACTTTGAATGAGCCAAAAACTGCATTGTTATTCCAAAAAAAAACCTAGTCTTGTTGTACCTAGCATTTATCTACTTAATTTTTACACGATCAACGATATTAGATTCAAATTTACAAAATGACCATTAAGATAATTCAAGATTTTTTTTCTGTTTCAATATTTTCTACTAATAATTAAAATGAGTTTTCTACTTATTAATGTCAAGATATATATATTTTAAATTTTTCTCGTAAACTTTCTAAATTTTTTACTTGTTTACACTTAATAACCATAATTTTTTCATGCAATTCTTTTTAAAAAAAAAGAGACAAAAAAATAGTAGAAAGTTAAAAGACGATAATAGCAATTTTAATTCCCATTTGTCTCACAAACCACACAATTATCTCTAGCTTTACCAACTCCTAAGTTATTTGCAATATCACGCGAGAGTATAAATATACTCATTCCAACGGAAAAATGTTCAAATTCACTCCAATTTTCTCAAATATCTCCAAGCAAAGAAAATCTTAAAAACAAACCATTTAAAAAATAACAACAATACCACTTAACCGCAAACTCTTCAACAAGCTTCATTAGCTAGAAAATTGCTCCACGTTACTCGCTCGCGATAGTCTCCAGACGCCTTGCGTTAACGCGTTACTTCTCGAGCTGGGATGAACGAAAGAGAGAAGAGTGAGACAAAAAAATGCATGCCTGACTATCAACCGGTCCACGCAAAGCTTTCTTGTTTTCTAAACGCGAATCTCATGGGAATAACGTGCGGCACGTCGTCGGAGCTTTCGCCGAATTGCAAAAACTTATAACGGGAACCGCTCTTGGGATTTTTGTCAGATGTATTTCCAGCACAAAAGTAGACTCTGGCAAATCAAACACAATTTTTTTTTTATTTTGTAAGAATTTAAAGTTTTTAATCCTGATTTGTTTGTTTTGGTCTATGATAAAAAGCTTTTTGATCAGATTTTCAGTTCTTGATTTAAACTTAAGAAATTAATAGTCTATGCAATTGTTTAAAAAAGTTTTTCATTGTAGACTAATTTTTATTATAAAAATTCATTGAAACCTTATCGATGGAATTAAACGTACAATCCTAATCGAAAGCAATAGTACTTTCAAAACTAACAACTCAATATTCATTAAGATAAAAAAGAAAAAAATAAATCAATGAAACATCTCAATAGTCAAATAAAGACGCAGGTTTAAAAAGAGCGTGTACCGAGCATATGGTTGAATATATGCGTTGAAAAACAAGAACCTACGTGATACGCTTTTGAAAGACTGAAAAGCGGCTTGCATGAAAACCCCGCAGAGTCAGTCGCTGAACCGACGGAGCGGTGGGCGAGGATCCAGCAGCGATCGGACCAGCAGCAGCGGCGGTGGCATCGGCGCCGGAACTGGGGCTTTGGTCCAGGTCTCGGCCGGCGAGCTGCTCGGCCGTACCCACGAGGAACTCGTGCTTCTGCTGATTCAGCTGCGCCGCCAAAGCGCCACGCTCTGCAAGGCTATGGAGACCTGCCACATGGAGATCGAGGCTCAGGTCCTTAGACTCGTCATCATCATCATTATCATCATTATCAAATTTTACTCGATATCCATTTTATACGTAGATACTACTATTTCTGATATGACTCCAGGGATTGAAATCAACCTTTATCTCTTTATACTATACCCATTGATTAATATCCCCCTCTCTGCATCATTCATTGTTTCATTTAGAAGTTTAATATTGATGCTTGTACATTGCTTTGGTAGCTTTTGGTGATGAGCATAAAAGTAGTGCTAAATTCATTGTTGCAAAAAAATTTTTGGGTGGAGGGATATGATTTTGTTCTCTGGTGGATGGTAATTTTTTTTTAATAAAAATAATCTTTAATAGAGATTAATTTAGATTAAATTTTTCTTTGATTTTCAATTAATTTTAATGCAATAGATTTATACTACTTTTATCGCTCAACTATGATAGATATCGTGTAGTTCATTTATTCTAGCTTTTTTTAATGCTTATTTTTTTAAATATTCTTAAAACTTACTAGTGACAACTAGCTCGATCTGTATATACAACATTTACATTTTAAGAACAGGTAAACATAGGTGCGGAAGATATGCTTTGGTGAAGGTTCCAGACTTGCTTGACTGACCATTTTTATTTATTCTCTTATTCATAATATATATTTGTTTTACTATATCTATGTATATGATATTTAGTTCTTGTTAAATCAATATTTTTTAATAATAATTTTTTTTATACTTTTAACAGGATATGAAAAATATATTTCAAACTTTCCAATTAATCGTGCATTTAAAAGAAAAAAATTATTGTGAGCAAAGAAAATTTTTTATCCATGTGCTGACTACCATTAGTTATTACACATTTTTACGCTGTTTTAAAATATATTATACAGCTAAAATATTTTGCAAGCCATAATTTTTCTTTTTTAATTTATTTAATTTATGCTAATTTACGGTATAAAATAATAACTTTCATTTGTCACTAAATATAAAAGCCTTTTAACATTTTATGAATAGTCGACATTTGGTTTTAACGAAAGAACATTTTTATGCTTTAATTACAATTTTGAATTAAATTTAATACAATCAAAAAAAATTATTTTTCATTGAAATTTATTTTTTAAATAATTAATCACTTTCAATTAATAATAATCGTTAAGACCAAATTTTTAAAAATGAGCAACAAATATAAGTAAATTCTTTCAACAAAAAAATCCGCAATATCCTTCGATTCTGCTTTCATTAAGTTTACAAAATTAAATTATACTAATTTTATAGAGAATAAAAAATTTGAACTCACACTCTCGTACGTAGTAAAATAATCTCGAACTGAAACGACAATTATTACCCGATTAAAAAGTCACAATCTAAATTTTTCATTCATGCCATACCTATAACGAGTTGTCGGAAGTTTGACAAAGGACGAAAACAAATAGCCTAATTAATTAGCGGATGCTTTTCAGGACCAAGTCCATAAGTTAGTTCAAAGTCCTCGTCGACTCATATAGGGACCACCTTAAACTTGTGCCCCGCCGCTGCAAACTTGTTACTTCACGTGCTCCGACTCTACACACACATATATACACACACACATACACACGCACATACTATACATACACACATGCGAGTGTCAACTCAAACTTTCTCTGTGTATAGATACACATAGCCATTTACATGTGTCGGTACTTGTCTACTTTGATCCGTGGCAGCTTGACACACTAAACTTCTCGTCTGAGAATTCACCTTTCAAGCAGAGGACAAGAAAAAAAAAGAGAAAAAAAAAATGTCAAGTCACATAGCGAACTCAAAAAAGTATAAACCACTATACGTGACTTAACTAGCGACGAGCCATTCAATCCCTCGCGCGAAATCCCATCTCGACGCATCTAGTAAAAAAAGCTTATCGCGCAACTTTCGTATGTGGGTATATTTTTATGAAATCGTCATAAGAGAAGTATATCAAGCTTACTCGACACCTTCATCATCCGTAAACTAGTCCGCAATCATTTTTCCTCTTTTTATTTTTTCGTAGTCTCGCATGAAATGCCGCGCATACAAGTGCACACATACTTACTCAGCGACAGCGGCGGCTCCGCTCAACTTTTCATTTCGCGTTCTCTCTCCTTCACCGATGCAGCAGCACATATAGGCCTCGAGTACAACAAGTAGGTAACGTGACGTGCTCCAGAAGAGAACGAGCAATCGCTACTGTATACTCGCCCGATGTCCACGCAGCTTCCCCTCTACTCTCTCTCTACTACGCTACATCTCGCTCCGCTCGCTTCTCTTTCGCCTGTTTGGCTCGAGAGCCTTTAGTTTTCTTATCGCTGCCACACCGAGTGCACTTGTTATCAGTACATACACACATACCACCGCGTGTATTTACCTATTATACCTATATACCGCGAGTATCGCGACTGATATCGCGCGCGCGCCTGCGTGACGTTTGTAAAATATCTGCACTTGTTTTTTATTGGTCTTTAGGGAGTTGTGTCCGAGGGTTTTTGGTTTTATAAGCTCGTCCTGGGATATATGTCGCACCTGATGCTTGTAAATTTTATTTGATTAAACGCTAATTGACAATGGCAATCGACTTTGTTTAACAGAACAAATTTACTGGATATTATTGGGTTAAGGTTGAAAGGTAATAAAAAGAGCTGCTTCTATTATGTACCTATCTTCCTAGCTTTCTCATTTATTACTGCTTAAAACTAGATGTATGTAATACGCGATGAGTCATTATCCAATAGTTTTATCACCAGTGTAGGTATATATACCTACATTCGTTATAAATTGCTTCTACGGTGATAATAATAACCTGATTTGTTCAAACATGTATATACTAACTTACTCATATACATACATACTTATACATATACAAATTAAATTACCAATCAAAAAAAAAAAACATCACTTATTCCCTTCATCCTTTTTTATAAAGAAGTTTTATTGCTAAAAAAAAACTATTCGCGTTCCGGATAGAGTCATAGTTATCATTTTATAAAAATCAAAGTCACTACCTCTAAGTAAACATCAACAATCCTACACTCTTTTACTTTTGTATTGAAAAAAGAAAAAAAAATTAAATAATAAAAAAAGCACACGATAAACAAGCAAATTGAACAAGTTTTGCAATAAAACCCATTCACACACTTCCACACGCGCGGGGAACATTCAAAAGACAGAAATAGGGAGCTTACACTCGTGGACGAGGGAAGCTTTGGAAAACTACCTACAGCAAGTCGTCCTCGATGTTCAAACGGCTTAAAGTTGTTCGACTCTCGCCCGCGCATTTATACACACACACACACACACACACACACACACACACACACACACACACACACACACACACACGCGCACATACGACTAAGATAACTTTAGGGGGGTGTATATGTACACATGTGGATATGGGTATCTTCTTCCTCGTCGAGTCGTTTTAGTAAAGCGAATATCGGTTTTTCTTTGGCTTTGCAGGCTAGACTGGTCGAGCTGGACACGCCACGTCGATTGGAAAACTTGCAGAAACTGGACGATCTTAAAAAGCACCTGATGGATCTGGAGAAGCAGGTGAGAGAAGATCAATTTTCAATCTGTTTTATTGCTGCCTTTTTATACTATATCTAGCTAGCTTTTATATACGATTTTGATTTTATTTGCTTTCTATATAGATAAACTTTGTCTTGCACTTGCTATTCAATTTTCAAATCGATTTTTCACTTTTTTTAAAGTCATTACATTTTATAGTTTAGAATTTTTAAAGTCTCATTTTTTAATGCCTCCAAATAAAATAATTTAATCGTGTAAATATAGATCAATTAGCTTTAAAATAGGTATTAAAGTGATAGATTAGATGAACTATTGACTGCACACTTTCATAATAACTTTATCGTTGGCATCAACGAAGGTTAACTGCTGCCACATCAGCTAACGATTAATTGAGGTCAGCTAATTATCTATTCTTACATGGAGTCTATTTTTCTTTTCTTTTTGCTTTCTCAAAGAGAAAGCTTTGTAACGGTGAAAATTTTCGATTTGATTTTTTTTGGTTTTCTTGACGTTTTGAAAGTTCCTGAACTCAA
>JAPYZE010005927.1:0-11376 GCA_030522805.1 Leptomastidea abnormis | reverse complement strand
GTAACTTAAAAAGGGTATGCCAGATTGAATAATTATTGTAACTAAAATGCACAGGTTGCTAAATAAAGTTTAAAGTATTGTTGTTTAATTGCAAATTGTGGATTTTAAATCGGAAGTAAATTCGATCTAGTGTCCGTGTTTTAATATCAGTCATCCGACTCTAGAAATCGTTCTCGTGTCTGGAAAAGTAGCGCTATTTTAGAACATTGGTTTATAGAAAGTTATCGACTTGTGGTAATAGTAGAGTATTTCATCGAGTATAGAGGGCGTTTGTCATGACAATAGTATTATCGCATTGAGTAGAGTGGAAACTATATGATACAGTGGGAAGTCATATCAGATTGTTATTGGTTAATTCCAAGCGGTAGTCGTTTGAACCGCACGTTCAAGAACTTTCTTATGTGTTTCAGGTACGGAGTGGAGTAGAGGAAGAATCGGCGGTGCAAGCGACCGATGTTTGCTATTCGACACAAACGTTGGAAACGGCATTTGATTTCTGGATCTGTTAGCAGAAGCTAGTAATATTTCTTGCTATATAAAGTTATATCGGAGGTTAAGCCAGCGAGTGTAACAGTAGTATCTAACTAAGTGTGAGAGGTTATTTCTTAGAAGTACGAGAGAGCCAATACAATCGACGCTCGGGCGAGTCAACTTTTTTAGTAGCTTTAATTATTTAAAGAGTAATTCATTAATTTAATTCTTATTATAGTTGATTGTTGGAAATAAGAGAATAGCGTGCAAACGCTTGATTTTCAGAACAATCTTTCGAGACGTAAATTGTTAAAGAGACAATTTGTGATGTGGTCTTTACACCACAAATAATAATAAGATACTAAGCTACTTTTATTATCAACCATCAACTCAAATTTCTACTTTATCTTCACGTTACAACCCGCTTACTTATTTTCGTAGATTCTTTGTTGATTGGAAATTACAACCCAACGATGACGTTTTCTTTAGCTCCAATTACGTATATGATTTTCGTGATAATAAAATAAGACAGACGATACAATATAGACATGCAGGAATAAACTAGTAAATCTCGTAAATAATAACAATTGAATTAAAGGAAAATTAACAATAAAATATATTTAAATCAAGAATTATACACCAGCTAATTCTCTACTTGTCTCGACTGAGTACTTCACCTCAAATACTCTTTAACAATTCACGTCTCAAAAGATTGTTCTGAGAAACAAGCGCTTGCATGCGATTCGCTTGTCTCGGTATGATAATAATTAAATGAATGAATTGCTCTTTAAACAATTGATGCTACTAGAAAGTTAACTTGCCCTTGCGTTGGCTCCATGGTACTTCCAAGAAATAACCTCTCTCACTTTTAGTTAGATAATCTGTTACACTCGCTGGCTTAACCTCCGATACGACTCTATATAGCAAGAAATATTACTAGCTTCTACTAACAGATCCAGAAATTGGCGCTTAACAAAGGTTTTTGTTTGGAAATTCCCGGGAATTCGAGACTTTTCGTGTTGAGTCTAGAAGTTTCGGTTGAGGAGCAGTCATATTGAGTTGTATAGTGTTAAGACAGTAAAGAAAGTACAGACAAGATGGTGGAAAGATTAGAGGGTTATCGTCAGAAAATGGAGGCTTTAATGGCGGTTGATAGATTCAAGGAGATATACGCCATCATAAAGAAAAAGGGAACTGTTTATATTAGGAGCGATTTGGCTAAAATAATTTTAATAAAAAAGGTAAACGAGAAGTAGTGCTGGAACGACTGTTTAGAGCAACATTACGTGAGGAACAAGCGGTGGTAGTACCGTGGTATGCAGACGATAAGGGGGATGCGACAAAAGAAGTGGAAGAATTGAACTATACAATTGCCGATTCAGATGAAGAGAGCCCGGAAGAAGAAAATGCAGCGAGCAAAGTGATATTCTTCTCTTAAATCTCACTCCAACGAGCACTTCTACGAGTACATCAACGGTAACTACATCTACAATAACACCAACATATACATCATCGAATATGAGACCACGTGTGTCGACATCTACTGGTGTATTTTCTAACCTTGGCCTTAACATAAATATTTCGAGTAGAGTTGATAAGGTTGGTGACGGTCAGAATGGTGTGAAAGACACGTCAAATACAGGTGCGCGTCCGAAAAAAATGCAACCAAAGTAAAATGACAGTAGAGTTACGTTTGTACCTCCTTAGTGCAGTGGCAGTGACAGTGAAAGTGATGTGATTGTACTATCGAGACGTGAGAAACGAGATAGATTAAGGAGAAATCCAAGACGCACGCAGAGAAATAAATACGTTTTGGGAGGTGATTGTTTGGAATCGAGTGATGAAGAGGGGTCGAGAAATCGTAGAGTTGGTTAAGATGCGTGTACCAAAGCCATTAAACTAGTGAGAAAGTGTGATATTAAGTTTTCTGGCGGCAATCGAAAGAAAGCGTTGTTGTTTCTAAACAAGTTGGAAGATTGTCGTGCAAGTGGAGGGTTTGCCGATGCAGATTTGCTAGCGGCTTTACCTTTCATGTTGTCAGATTCGGCAAATTATTGGTGGCGATCAAAAAGAAGCAAAGTGCGTTCATGTCACGACTTTAAAAAGACCATCCGGTACCAGTACATTATGGCTCTGGATGATGATGAGTTGTACGAAGAACTGCGAACATGGACGCAAGAAAAAGGAGAAAACATCTCTAGTTATCTTTCGTTTTTTTAATATATTGGTAACCAATTTCGAGTACAACCATCTATTCGTAGACAATTAGAAATCCTCTATCGTAATCTACTATTAGAGTATCGTGAGTGAGAATGGAAGGAAAGAGAGCTCGCGACTATGAGGATGTGGAGAGATATTATGGCAGGAGAGTCGAAAAGAAAAGGTGGCTGAATGAACATCACATTTCACCACCAGTTCCAGAAAAATCTTGATTACCAGAGGCAACATACATTGATCGATCAAAACCAGCAAATGCTAAAGTTGCAGCAGTAAAGGAGAGTGTTAAAGAGAAGAAGCCAGAAGAAAAGAGAGAGGAGAATACAAGAGGTATAAAAAGGGAAACAACTCAAACAACAAGAAGGAGAGTGATTCCATGGTTTTGCAGTTAGTGGAAGTTGCAATGCAACTGGCTGGTTTGCAACGAGTGAATACTGGGAAGAGACAGAACGTGATAAAGCCTGGTGTCGAAAGGAATTCTGGTGTAAAAACAACGCGAGTGATTACATGTTTCAAGTGTGGTAAACCAGCGCACGTTATTCGTGAGTGCATATCAAATGAAGCTGAAGAGAAGAAGATTGCTTATAATAAAGAGTGTTTTATGTACAAGAAAACTGGCCATAGAGCAAGAGAATGTCCGAGTGTATCGTGCTTTAGATGTAAAGAAATTGACCACTTTGCTTGAGACTGTCCTAAACCCTCACAACCAAAATTCGGTTTGAAATGTATAGGTTGTGATACTCCTGGGGTAGCATTATTTACGTGCCCAACTTGTTCTGTAATCTTGGAAAACGGAATAGCAAGGATGCAGGACAGCCCCTTGCATCTTGCGAAAAACTAAGGACTGAACCAAGATTGAAGTCAAGTAGTGAAGGAATTCGAGACGCGGAGAATAAAGGTGGTAACACTGTGGTAGTGGAAGTAGAGGTGCATAATCCGAAGCACCAGGATGTTTCACCGAAGAGAAAAGAGTTAGTGAAATCGCGTCCGGCTCAACTAATTGATGTAGATGTTGATAAAATTGTAGATGTGGTGTGTGTCAAAAATAGGAAGTTTTTGAAAATTCGGTTGGATGGTAAGAATTTCAGTGCGTTGTTTGATCCAGGGTCTATGGTGACGTTAGTAGGACCAAAGATCGCAAGAAATTTTTCCACTTGTTTACAGGAGTTCAGGTAAAAGAATATCTAGTGTAACTGGAGGCTCAGAATTTGTACTAGGTACGTGACAAGAGCAATGCAACATCTTAATTATGATGCAATCCTTGGCATTGATTTCTGCCAGGAATTTAAGATCGAGACGAGGTTTGGTAACAACAAGTGGCGAGTAAAAGATGGAGAGTGGCGGTAGTTTGACACTGGAGAATCAAATGAGTCACTCATCCATGCAGAGTGTGCAGGTATTTGTGAGTTGTCTGTGGATGAGAAGAGTTGGTTAGACAAAGTGGTAAATGGGTTGTTGTTTGTATGTGAAGGCAACTTAGGGATGACAACGTTGACAGAACATAGCATCCAAGTGGAAGGTGATCCAGTAAAACATGGTTGAAGACGTATGTCTTCAAAGATGTGGCATGTGGCATAAGAAGAGGTTTAAAATCTGAAGAGGTAAGGTGTGATAGAAAGATCTCAAAGTGAGTGGAGAAGTGCTTTAGCGATTGTGCCAAAGCAGAATGGAGAATATCATTTTTGTGTTGACCATAGGGATCTCAATAAAAGGACTAAGAGGAATGCAGATCCACTGCCATCGATTGATTCGATTTTAGATAAATTGAGGAAGGCCAAGTACATATTCAAGATTAATCTAAAACAGGCCGATTTTTAGGTACCGATGGAAGAGGAGAGCAAGAAGTATACTGCTTTTGCGGTACCTGGATCGGGTTTGTGGCAGTTTACAAGGATGCCGTTTGGACTGACGAGTGCTCCAATGACATTTCAAAGATTGATCGATGCTCTTTTTGGTCCAGAATGCGAGCTAAATGTATTCGGATACCTAGATAACATCATCATAGCAACTGAGACCTTTAAGGAACATTTAAAGTGGTTGGAAATTGTGTTGACCAAGTTGAGGGATGCAAATTTGTCAGTAAATCGAGACAAGTGTGAGTTTGGTTGTTCTCTAGTGACTTATCTAAGTTATGTCTTAGATCACAGAAGGATTACGTCCAAATCCTAAATGAATCGAGCCCGTCCTGAACTATCCAGCACCACAGAATGTGAAACAACTACGTCGTTTCCTGGGCATGGTTGGTTGGTATTCCAGATTCATTGAGAATGATTTGGGATTGAAAGTTCCGTTGCTGAAGTTATTGAATAGTAAGCAGCCTTGGATGTGAGAAAAGAAGCAGCAAGAAGCCTTTGAAAGCTTGAAGTTAGCAAGACCAGACTTTGATAGACCATTTGTTGTACAGTGTGATGCAAGTCAAGTGACAATTGGTGCAGTACTAACGCAAGAGTTGGAGAAAAAGAGAGCATCCAATTGTATATTTGAGTCGTGTTCTGACTTCAGCTAAACAAAATTACATGACCTCGGAGAAGGAATGTTTAGCCATTGTATGGTCGATTAAAAAGTTACGACCTTATTTGGAGGGCTACTATTTCCGTGTAATAACTGACCACATTGCCTTGAAGTGGTTACAAAATCTTAAGGATCCAACAGGTAGATTAGCCCGCTGGGCATTGGACCTTCAACAATAGGACTTTAAGGTGGAACATCGTAAAGGGGCATTTAACCATTTTCCTGATGCCTTATCTCGTGCTTTCAAGACTGGGAGAGAAGAAGTAGCAGCTTTTGAAGAGATACGAGATGAATGGTATCTAAAATGGATGAACGAAATAATGAATACTCCATATAAGTTCCCCAAATGGAGGATTGAAGATTGTATGATTCATCATTATCGTCTTGATCCTCTTTTGGACCCAATTGCAAGTCCAGAAGAAGGTTAGAGGCTAGTGGTGCCAGTGGAGTACAGAGAGAGAGTAATGGAAGATGCACAAGCATTGCATCTTCAGGCCATTTGGCAATTGAGAAAACCTATGATCGTGTGGCAAGGAACTACTATTGGCCTGGAGTTTTCTTTGATGTCAAGGAATTCATTGGAACTTGTGATTTATACCAAAGGTACAAGACGGTGCAAAGAAACCAACAAGGACTGATGGGTGTACGAGTGATAGATAGACCTTAGGCAGTTGTAGCAGCTGACATGATGGAGTTCCCAAAAAGTAAAGTGTCAGTGCAAATATGTTCTAGTGTTCCAGGACTTATTTACTCGTTGGGTGGAGCTAAAGCCTTTACAGAAAGCAGATGGAAAGAATGTGGCTCTTGCTTTGAAAGAATTTATCTTATTTCATCGGGAGAAACCAGATTTCCTTCTGACGGACAGTGGAACGGAGTTTGAGAACAGTTACTTGAATGAGCTACTGGAGGAGTATGGTATCACGCATATAACTACTACACCTTATCATCCTGAGGCCAACCCAGTAGAACGAAGCAATCACACATTAAAAACGATAAATGCAACGTTCGTAGAAGATCAATATATAGATTGTGATAAGAACTTACACGAAATTTATTCGCGATAAATACAGCAGTACAATCAAGTAAAAAGGTTTCTCCGGCATTTTTTAATTATGGTCGTCACCCTCGACCAGTAAAAAGTTTGAGACGAGAAATTGAAGATAAGGAGTTACATTTACCTGTAGAGATAGATCGTGACACATTGTTAAATTGAGTGAAAAGATTAGATGCATTACGTGACTTGGTCATTCGACATATTGAAAATGCTAGAGATAAACGGATGGTATACTACAACAAAAGTAGAAAAGATATGCACTTTTCTTAAAACTTTCACCCACTGAAAATCTAATATCTTGTCAAATACAGCTCAAGGGATATCAGGAAAACTTGCTGAGAAGTGGGAAAGTCCATTTGAGATTGTGGAAATAAAATCACCTGTTGTTTATGTGTTGTCTGGGAAGGGAAGTAGAAGAAATTCTAAAGTGCATGTATCAGAGTTAAAATGGTATTTAAAACCTTGTGATTGTCGTGGTAATGGAAAGAAAAAGTGAGATGCTAAATTTCCTTTTCTGGTATTATATTGTGTTATTTATTATGCAGACTTAGAGCCATGGATAAGCCAGGAGAAGTTGGACAAGATGAATTAATGGAAGCCGAGGAGATCTTACAGTTTGACACCTTGGAGAAGGAGGATCGATAGATTGAGATTGGAGAAGCAGCATCTGCTGTAGAAGGTAATCCTGAATTGATGGAGATAACTAAGGATCTAGATAAGCTGTGTGGATTTGGTTTAGCAAAACCAAAAGAAAAAGAACCAAATTCACCACTTCAGTCAGAACAGATCGTTTGCTCAGTATCTCTGGATCTGATCGATCTTGGAACATTGTCTCTCTACTCCGTCGAGGCAACCACGCCTGATTATGGACCCAAGTTGCCAGTGGCCGTGGTGTCACCAGTCCAACGACCTTTTGGAAATCTCGTGGTGGACCAATTGCCTCCACCGGTTCTAGGCCCCAGTCCGTATGACGGTTGGATCAGCCACCCTGATTCGGATAAGGAGATGGTGGAAAAACCATCGTCGAGTCGTAGGAGGAAGAAGAGGAAGCCAAATCCTCGACGACAGTGGACCAAAGATGATTATTTTTCTGTGGTCAACCTAGATGAAGCCGAAGAAGTGGCTAGAGAAGTGGAGCCGGGAGTTGGGTAGAAAGCTTTGTCCTCGAGGATAAGCGAGGATTTGGACCACTTGGCCGGAGTACCGCCTATCATGGGTTTGGCAGGTCTGGCCGTGTTTTGTGATGGGAAGTGGGTACCGCTCCCAAAGGTAGAAGATAGGAGGGTTGATCTTCCTTTCTCTCCTACGGTGGTAGCAGTGGTCCTAGTCGAGACTAGGGATGTGGCTCCGGAGGTGGAGGCTAGCAGTTCCCCGGAGAATGTTGTGTTGCCTGACACAGCCTCTTCCACTCCAAGGGAGCTGCCTGTCAAACTGCGAGGAGCGTTGTTCGGTGGTCTTAGACCCATTCTTACTGATCCAAGAGTGGATGTTCCGCCCAGGCGTTGTTTCAACTGTTGGCAGGAAAATCATACTCGTTTCATTTGCTCTCGCCTCAGAACTAGTATTTTCTGTTACAACTGCGGTCGGCGAGGAGTGGTGATGAGTGATGGTCCTCATTGTGCGAATGAGCACCTCCGTTATCTACGAGAAAAGGGAGGAGGAGGTGTGACGCAGCCAACAGTTGTTACTGAGACCTCTCGAGTTACTTAAAGAGATGAGGTTTGTTCGAGACCATCAGAGACAAAGAGAAAAAGGCGAAGAGGTAGACAACTAGGCCGCTCAAGCTTCATGGCCTCGGTGGATAGAACGTCATCAGCTGCATTAACTCCACCAACGGTTGAATCAATGCCATCAGTAGGAGGAGTAGAGGAAATTAATAGGTTGGTACGAGCGACGATGGGTCTACCAAAGAAAGAGTAGGCTAATGTTATTATCGAGTCAGGGAGTTACAGATTTAAGGGTGTTTCGAGTCTTAAGGTTTGTAAGATAATTTTACTTGTATAAAATTGGGGAAGGAATCATCTTTTAATTTTATACTAGTAAAATTGGGGAGGAAAAAGGGATAAGTTTAATTGTTTTGGAAGGGAGAATGGTAAAAAGTTGGAAAAATTTTCTTTTGAGGATAATCAGAGATTGGGAAAAGGAGTTTGCGACGGTATATTTGACCGTCACAAGAGAATTGAATGAGAAATCAAGATTGTAACTTAAAAAGGGTATGCCAGATTGAATAATTATTGTAACTAAAATGCACAGGTTGCTAAATAAAGTTTAAAGTATTGTTGTTTAATTGCAAATTGTAGATTTTAAATCGGAAGTAAATTCGTTCTAGTATCCGTGTTTTAATATCAGTCACCCGACTCTAGAAATTGTTCTCGTGCCCGGAAAAGTAGTGCTATCTTAGAACATTATTTTTTGGAAAGTTATCGACTTGTGGTAATAGTAGAGTATTTCATCGAGTATAGAGAGCGTTTGTCATGACAGTAGTATTATCGCGTTGAGTAAAGTGGAAACTATATGATACACTGGGAAGTCATGTCAAATTGTTATTGGTCAATTTCAAACGGTAGTCGTTTGAACCGCACGTTCGAGAACTTTCATATGTGTTTCAGGTACGGAGTGGAGCAGAGGAAGAATCGGCGGTGCAAATGACCGAGGTTTGCTGTTCGACACAAACGTCGAAGACGGCATTCGATCTCTGGATCTGTGAGCGGAAGCTTGTATTCTTGCTATATAGAGTAGTATCGGAGGTTAAGCTAGCGAGTGTAACAGTTGTATCCAACTAAGTGTGAGAGGTTATTTCTTGGAAGTACGAGAGAGCTAACGCAAGGGCGAGTCAACTTTTTAGTAGCTTCAATTGTTCAAAGAGTAATTCATTAATTAAATTATTATTATAGTTGATTATTCGAGACAAGAGAATCGCGAAAATAGAAATTCGAGAACGCTTAATTCTTAGAACAATATGTTGAGACGTAAATTCTTAAAGAGCATTTGAGGTTAAGTACTCAGTCGAGACAAGTAGAGAATTAGCTGGTGTAAAATTTTTGATTTGAATATATTTCATTGTTAATTTTCCTTTAATTCCATTGTTAATATTTACGAGATTTACCAGTTTATTCCTGCATGTCTATATTGTATCGTCTGTCCTATTGTGTTGTCACGAAAATTATATATGTAATTGGAGCTGAGGAAAACGTCATCGTTGAGTTGTAATTTCCAAACAACAAAGAATTTACGAGAGTAAGAAAGCGGGTTGTAACGTAAAGATAAAGTAAGATATTTGAGTTGATGGTTGATAATTAAAGTAGCTTAGTATCTTATTATTATTTGTGGTATAAAGACCACATCACAACTGACATTAAAAATTCTTTAGTTATACTTTTCTACATTAAATTTTATTTTAGTTTTTTAAATTTAATACATATTACACATAAATTAATAAAAAATGTAAAATAATAATAAATACTACAAAAAATCTCTTCAAATTACAAACAATATATGATGAATTCTAAAATAAAGTGAAAAAATGTTTAAAAAAAATTTTTTTCTCAAGTAATTGAAAAAGCTTTAATTTTTTTTTTAATCACTTTGTAATTAGCCTTCAAAAAACAAATGTGATCATAATTGAGCTTAATTTCCTTTTTCCTTTATTATTTTTTTAATTTAAAAAATGGTTAAGTCGACGGAGATCTATAATTTTTGTTATTTAATTATATTGATACTCGGATTGACAAAAAAAATGGATTTAAAAAATCATCACTCAAAATAATCGTTGTAAATCATAAATATAAGCAACATAAACTCTAATTTTAGAAATAAACCATTTTTTTATAAATTATTTATAATAATTTATTCGAAATTTTTTCTCTTATTTTTTTTATCACGCTTTGTTCTTGCAGTCGTTTTGTTATTGTGTTTTTGTATCTTCGATTTTTTTTCTTTTTTCAATGTCTTTTTGTCAATGCACCACGGAATACCTACATTAAAATGTTCACATTTTTTCCTCAATATTACATTTGCTCCTTGTTTGCATTTTTTTGAAGGCACATTCAATTTTTTACATTCTAATATTTTTGAGATACTGAACGGCTAAACGTATATTGTTGCTTTGAAACGGAATATTGTTTAATAAAACTTCAGTTTTGGAGGAGGTACTTAATAACTAAGTACGATACAAATTTAAACGCAAGCATTTGAATTCTTCTGAGGAGCCAATACAAACAAATACTATGAAAAAATGCCATATAAATTGTTTAGGTTGATAGTTTATATTTCTGTACGTATTCATAGGTGTAAACATTATATTTATGAATAGTATATTGCGCACCTAGGGAACAAGAATTAAGAAGGCCTTGATCATCAGGATACTGAGCCTTCTTAACTTGTTCCCATGGTGCGTATACTATTTTTCATCATCTTCCGATCAGGAAGTGCGGTTGAAATTCGCACAGCTGATCGGGAGTGATAAAAAAATATTTTCAATTTAGAATTTTTTTCATGTCGACGGAGTTACGAAATTTTCAATTAATATAAAATATAATACACTAATAGCGTAATAATGAAATCAAAATAGTAACGATTTTTTTGATATATAGTAGAGGGAAAATAGTTAGTATTTATTTTTCTTTAGAGTAGTACGATGGAAAGAAAACTGCATATCGACGGAGTTACGCCTAATTAAAATACGTAATTTTTAACTGATCAATGATATCAAAAATATTTTTTCATGACTTATACTTGTAAGATTAATATTTTGTATCACTTACAATAATTAGTTTGTCTTGCATACACTTTTTATATTTATATAAAGACGTATTTTCAATACTCCGTCGACAATATTTCTCTTCGGGAGAATAATATTCAAGTATTCATTTAAGTGCTTAAATAAAGATTTTTAACCTCCCTCTGATAATTTAGCATATGTTTTTTATAATAAAATAAATATCCTTGTATATTTTTTTGTCATTATCAACTTAATGTGCGTATTACACAGAGATTATAAATTTGCACTGGGGAAGTCGGAAGATTTACAAATTATGCTCTTCTTTCATTATTTATATACTTTTAAACGCAATATTTTCATGATGTAATAGTGGATTTACAGAAAATAAGTATTTAACTATTAG